>PVKZ01000294.1:913056-1004276 GCA_004027375.1 Macroglossus sobrinus
AGGAAGGAAGGAAGGAAGGAAGGAAGGAAGGAAGGAAGGAAGCAAGCAAGCAAGCTAAAGTGGGAGCAAACAATGGAATGAGTCACGCCCCAACCATTTTCTGTAAGGGATATAATACCACAATTTGGTATGTGTTCACAAGGAATTTGTAAGAGCAGTACAGGAAGAGTTTTAACAAATATATATCATGTTGAACTAGCTCAGTTATGGTCAATAACTCTGGACACAGAAGAAGAGGAGTTTACTTGAGGGTTCTCTCTATCTTCTCTATCTTTATCAGCTACATGATGTTGACTTCTGATTTGAACTATCATTTTCCATGAAACTGCATTACTAATACCTATGTTACAGAGCTGTGGTAAGAATTAAGCAACATGACAACTATAAATAATTTTAAAATTATTAACTGTTACATAAATGTCATGAAAAAAATTAAAAGATAGCAAAATATACTAAGAATATGAAGTAAGTTTATAAAGCCAATCTCTATTTGTACTGGGAAGAAAATTCATTTAAAAATTATTGTTATCAGTCCATAGAAGTATAAACTGATAAATCAAAATATTATAAGATCATTTCTTAGATTAAGATTTCTCCCTTTTAAGAACATGAGTTCAAAGATTAAGGAAATATTAATAATCCTTATACTTTACTGGGTTAGGAAAGTCAATTCATTATGAAAAACACTTTAAAAGTTAGTTTTACTTACAAAAAAATTGGAAAAGTGGATAAAAATTATCTGTTTGATCATTTTTCAATTAGTATTTGAGTAACAGGCAGAATGGACACTAAAATTAAGATAATACTGTTATTAGGAAATAATTGAAGAATAAACATTGTATATCATGATATTATTTGACCCTTAGCAATTACCAGAGTAGATACTGTATAAAATAAATTGAAAATTTTCAAATAATTTTACTGATGTTATTAAAAATGTGTAGTTCCTGAATCATTACAGTTGCTTTCTTTAAAATAACTGTATAAAACATAGAGACAGAGATAGAGAGATAGATATATAAATGTTATATAAGATTTCTCTAACTATTCTGGTAAAATTCACCGAAGATCTCCAGTTATCAAAATTGATAGTCAACCATTCTATTTTCATATTACTTAACCACTTAAAAGCATTCAAAAAACAACTTAACATTGTCTTGAAGCACTTTTTTTCCCTGTAACTATCAGATGAACACATTGTTTTCCTCTTACTTTGCTAACCACTCCTTGCTATCTTTTGCTGGTTCTTCCCACTTTGTTCTATCTCTGAAGTTAGAACACTTTAGGATTCTTCTCTATATGAACAATATCTAAACCAGCCAGGTGATTAAATTCATGCTTCTATGTATTATTTATATGACTACCTAATCTATATATCTATTTCAAACTTTTTCCCTGAGCTCCAAACTCTTATATCCTACTGCCAAATTGACATCTCCACTTGGATGTCAAATAAGCATCTAAACTTAGAATGCCAAACTGACATATACCTCCAAATACTTCCTTTCTGAATCATCTCCTCAGAAAATATCAACTCCATTCATACTGTAGCTCAAGCCATAAAACAAGAAACAAAAGTTATTCCTGATTCTTTTATTTACCCTATTATCCCCATGTCCAATCCATTTTTGAATCTCGTCAGCAATATCATCAATTGACTTAATATCCTAATATATATGATATATTATCATATGTAATATACCTATGATATATGTATGTGTGTTATATATTTATACATATGTAATTTGAAATACTGGACACAATTATTGCAGACACACATTATTTTTAAGTGCTTAAACACATTTATAGATATCATTCTTATACTGAACCATAAAGCAAGCCTCAAAAATCTAAAAAATAGAATGCGTTATCTAATCTCAATGGAAATTTAACTGAAAATTAACAAAAAGATAACTATAAAATCCTTAAATGTTGGGAAATTAAGCAATATGCTGCTAAATAATCCGTAGTTCAAAACCAGAAATTAAACAATGCCTACAGTACATGATTTCATGAAGAAGGAATATAAGGAATATTTCTGAGATGTTTTAACTGTATGCTTGTTCTTCCTTCTGACCAAGACAAACTTAAAGTTCTCCTCAGTTTGATTAAACTAGATAAATGTCTTCCTGACTATAGTGACCTCTCTTTTATTAGAGTGTTTACTTAGAAAACTTGCAATTATAAATTCTCTTTCTACCCTTTTGACTGTAAATCTTCTAGAAGCCAGGAAAGTCTTAAGAACTTAGCCATTCAACGATATTCTTAGGTATAAGACCCTCCCCTCTTCACTCATTTACTTAATAAAGTTCTACTAAACTTTCAGATCTCTATTTAAATTTCTCTGCCAAGGAAGTCTATGCCAATTAAAGATTCCAACTCAGCTCTTTTCCACAAGTCCATTCCTCTACTCACTATTATGTGCAGTAGAATATTTATCCTTTTATATTATTTAAAGAGACTTACTTTTTTGTTTTGTTTTGTTTTATTTTGAATTCATAATGTTTGGGGGATTATACAGATTACTCCTCTAGTATTTCACAAATAAATTTTCTGCTTAAGTAGACTTTTTTGGATAAATTATAATCATGTCTCTAATTTTCAAGATCATTTTAAATTCTAATATGTCCTCTAAGGTAATGACCTCTACTTTTTCTCTCTCATCTTGATTATTACCTACAAAGTTAGAGTGTACTTAACAGACCATCACTGATAAATGCATTTCATAAAATGTCAAGGGTTTGCACTAAATCTCTCTTGTGGTAGTTTAAGCCAATTTCCTCTTCTTTGGAAATTGTAAATAACTTACTTAGAAATGACCTTTTTGTATTTATAAAAGTGAAACCCATGATGTATGTACTCAGTATCCCTCTCAAAAAAATAAAGTTTAGTTTAAATTAAATAAACGCTTTGTTATATTAACCCATAGATCAATGCCGTAGAGCCTTATTTTGAGTTAAACAGTCGGGGGTAAAGCATAGAGTCTGGAATATGAAGACCTTGTCATATATATGTTAGTACAATGTATACTGATGCTGATAAAAAACACAAAGCAATCAGTTATCCTGCATTGTCATTTAGCTTAAATCAGAATTCTATCATTAATCTGAAAGTTTGATTAAGTCAGAAATTAGGACTATTCCAAACATTTCATCTTTCTATAATTCTAGCCTTTCAATAATTATTTATTGAAAAATCAAAGAGCTCCCCAAATTCAAATAAAAAGAAAAAAGCACATTTAGCTAAGAAAATAATTGTAAGTTTAAAACAATAATAAAATGAATATAAAATACTAACATATGCAACTGTTATAGTAGTTTAAAAAAAACTTACTGTTCATAGTATTTTAAATTCATCCATGCAAGAAATAACATAAAGCTCAAAATATGTTCTAATGCTACATATTCAATGCCAATTGGAGGCCACTAATCAAATTTCATTGAATCATACATTTTAGAAATATTTTACTAAAACTTTACAGGGAAGAGGAAAAGGAAAACTGCAAGTTAAATAATAGAAGTACTCTATTGAGTATAGAGAAAACAAATCTTATCATAATTTCCTGAGTCAAAAATGCTTTTAAAAGATACCCTTTACTATTTTATAAGAAAAATAAGTGTGGCAAAAATAAAAGTGTTACAACATTAATTTATAGAATATATTTTCTAAGAATTGTTACAAGTGGGAAATATTAAAAATTAAATGTGCTTAGATATATCTGTTGATGGTTCTAAAGTAAATGAATTAGGTCAATATCTTCCAAACTGTATTTCACTTAAGATGTTAATGTGATGCAAAAAGTTTCTGTCAAATACGTTTGTGAAATGCTACATATATCTCTTTTGAGAAGAATGCTACATGTATTATTCTTTGAAATTTATAATGAACATTTCCCATAAATCTGTTTTTTGACTAATCTAGATTTTTTTTTCTAAACTTATTTGACACAGTAATTATTTTTCCAAGGAAACAATTCAGTATTTTGGGCCATATAGTTGGAATAAAATTGAATTCAGATATAGATATATAAAACAAACAAATAAACAAAAACAATAAGCAATCCAGGATCAATAAAATTTCCTAGCACAAAAATTGAAGTCTTGAAATACTAAAAGACTCATAGAACTTAGAGGAAACGTTTAATACCAGATCTGATGTAAGTTATGCACAAGTGGGTGGGGTATAGAGAAAACCACATTCACCTTGAGATGGTAACTGTCAAAACTATGTCATGTGTGTATAAGGGCTCATTATACTTCTTTTGTCTAGTTTTGAACATATAAGATATTTCTTATAAAACAAACAAAACAAAAAGAACCAGATCTCATAGTTGTTTGGACGCAAAATCTTACGAATGTTGAATGTCCGTCCATGTTTTTTAATCTATAAAAACCACAACTTCGAAGTGACTAAAAAGGGCTACTTTCCAAAAGAAAATTGAAATGATGGTAAAATCTGGCAATTGCAGTCTGATTTTTACCTCTAAAAAGTTGTATTTCTTAGCTCAGGGCTTGCTATAGACTGAATTGTGTCTCCCTCAAATTCAGATATTAAAGCTCTAATCCCCAATATAATGTACTTGGGAGATGGGGACTTTGGGAGGTAATCAGGTTTCGGTGTGGTGATAAGGGGGAGGCCCTCATTATTGTATTACTGCCCTTAAAAGAGACACCAAAGAGCTTGCTTTCTTCCTTTTCAACCATGAGACCACGTGAGAACACAGTGAGAAAGTGGTGATATGGAAGGCAGGAAAAAAGCCCTCTCCAGAACCCAAATAATCTTGGAATTCTCAGCCTCGAGAATTGTGACAAAATTAATTTTCCTGTTTAAGCTATCCAGTTTATAATATTTTCTTATGGGATCCCAAGTTGGCTAATACAGGGCTAATACTAGGTTTTCAATAAATGGGAGCAGAACTTAAAATGATAGCAGATTTTTCTTTAAGTTGCCTGTAAAATCCTCAAAGCACCAAAAGAACATTTTGTTTTGAACTTAAAATATTCTGATTATATAAAATAAATCAACTACTGTGTAAAATATTCATAATACCAGAGGCTTAAAAATGTAAATGATTATAAACATTAAATCACTGATATCATTACAGAATGGCATTTTATGAAAATAAGGCAGCAATAATTAGAATCATGCTACATAATAACCATCTACAATAGTAAAAAGTTCTTGCCTTGGGCATCAAATTAAGGTAGATAATTTTATTCTGTGTAAGGAGATGAATAACATATATCTGTACTGTTCAGGAGAAAAAAAGAGGAAACAAATTTTCATGTGTTATCTTAATTAATCCTTGACAATACCAAAGGATCATCTACTACATCATACTATTTCTAGTGTTATATATATAAAAACTAAATGGCATGTTAATTCATTATCTAAGATTTCTACATATTGTCCAAAGATAAGATCATAAATTTGTCTCTAATACTTTGCCTTTAACACATAAATATAAAGATATTTAATTTTGTACAAAAAGAAAGAACCACTAAAGATAATTAAATAGTTTTCTTTTTTTCTTTCTTTTTCTGACTAGTAAGATTTTCAATTCACCTTTAATCTAGTTCCAAAAAAGTGAGTAAAGGGTACAACCATACTTAGAGGAGCATCAAGTTTACCTTTGTGGGGTGCTAATCTGTGCTAATAATAGACTATTGGTTAGGTATAACAGTGTATAACAGTGACAATTGAAACCAATAAATCAGGAGATAACTGTATTTCAAGTTCAGTATCCCACTGATGAGAATTTCCTGAAGTAATAAGTGACAACATCTTTGAGTCCTGAGTTTAGCAACTTAACTTGCCCAAGACAAACAAAACCTTACCTTTTTTCCTACTTGTGTTTCTAATCCACCTTTCCTGAGGAGAAGAATGTGAATAACACTTTTTATAAGAAGAATACATGCTCTGAGTTGAAATGTTGCTTTAAAAAGTATTTTTGGATTCTGGAAGGTGTCACAGGGAAGTAGGAGAGAATATTTAACCTTATATATATTCATTCATTCACTTATTGAACAATTAATTGTTTGTTGATTGTTGATTGGCAGCCCTACTATGTGTCAGTAAAGTTTGGGAAATCAGCCACAAAAATACACACACACACACACACACACACACACACACACACACACACAAGCACAACTGCTGTTTTCAAAATACTTATATTTTGAGAACCGGTGTATAAAATCAAATAAACAGATAGTTTTAGTTAGTTATAAACGATATTAAAATATAACAAGTAGAACACAAAATAGAGCATAACTTGAGAAACTACTTTAGATTGAATGAAGGGTGAAGGAAGAAGGTAATATTGAAGCAAAGACCTAATAATGAAAAGGAACAAACTATTGGGAGGTCTGTGGGAAAAGCATTCTAGGCATAGGAAACATCTAGTACAAAGGCCTTCTCTAATAATCCTCAGCTTTGAAACTCATGGTATTTGATTTTCATGATATTAGATTGCACTATTCTGTACCCTTGCTTGGTATGGTCTTGTACTCATTTCTTCAAATCTTTGTTTACTGTCTTTCTGACACTAATTTCATCTCCTCATCTCAATTTTTGGTGATTTCAATATCTGTATCCATGACTCTTTCAACACACTCGACTCCCTCTTCTTCAGTGATCGTCATCTCTGCTACCTCAGCTCATCTCTTTTTAATTTTTTATAATCTCAATTTCTAGCATCATATTCTCTATCATTCATCCCAGATCACTGCCTCTAAGTACCCTAATTCCAACAATTCTTTTACTACACAGGGACCTACAATCCATAGATTATCACCTGTTTTCTATCCTTCACCCTAACTCATTTCTTCACTACTTCCCTCACTTGTAAATTACATGATATATAATTAAAATTGCTCCACTATATAAAACTCCAACTCTCTTACCCTGCTCCTTTTTGCCTTACTCTATCTTGACTAAATCCGACCCCAGTTAAAACCAATTTCATCTATTCTATACCTGTACCTATCTAATTAAACATGGCTGGAAAAATAAATCATACATACAATCAGACAGAATGGTTTCACCTTATACTCATGAACAGTATCCTGAAAAGGGTTATTAAACCAGGCCATTCACTCCCTTTCTCCTAGATTACTATTCCATACTTAACTCTTCTCTTCTTAAATCGCGAACATATCCTCCCCAATCTCCATTCTTATAGAGCAAGCACCATGTAAGTAGTACTATTTACCAAAATCAAAACTTCCATGTGAGCATAAAATCCCCTTCTTCTAGCCTATTTGCATCAATCCAGTAAGTCTCTCTTTTTCTTCTTTTATCAACCATTTTTTCAACAACATTGTTCATTCCCATCAACCTACAAACTTGCTGATAGTTCTCTTTTCCCAGATAGATTTCTTTAGAAGAATAAATAAATGAGAAATAAGAAAAAATGTATTTTTTTCTGGAAGAATAAATAAATAGTAAAAATAACCAAGCAATATAAAAACATACAGAATTTATAAAAATGTTATATTAAAAGTATTAGAACATCTTATAAAGCAACAATATATTAAAAATGGTACTAAAAATAGAGAGTTCTTTTTAACTGACAAGAAATACATAAACAAACCTAATATTGAATGTAATAATTAAAGTATTTTAAAACAAAACAAAAAAAGGTGAGTTCAAATAAAAAAGAAACTATGAACATATTGACAACCTGGTGAAAATTTACAACATAAATAATAAAAGGAAAATATTATTAAAATATAAACAACTGTTAAAAATGTTGCTCAGATGAAAAAATTGGGCAATGAAATAATTAAAATATTCAAAAGAAGATATATAGCCAGTAACATCTGAAAAATATTTAACTTTTTAAATATATAATAATATGAAACAAAAAATGAGATGCCATCTTTGCTTATATTATATATTTGATATATTTATATATTTGATATATTGTCTATTATAATTATATGTGTATATACATAGATATACATATACAACATAACACACATATCTATATATGTATATCTATATGTAAATATAGAGTACCCAGTAAAAGGAAAAGAGGATTCTCATACTAGTTGGAATACCAACTGATAACTTCTTGAAGGTAATTTGGCAATATGAAGCAAAATTTTAAATAATGTGATTCTTTTATAATAGCAAAAAATTAAAAACAAAATAAATTTTGAACACTAGAAGATGAATTAAATAAATTAGAATTTATCTTTGTGTTAGAATGTGATATAGCAATCAGAAATCATAATCCTGAAGAATATGTAACATTGCTCCAGGCATACTGTCAAATCTACAAAGGAGGTTACAAAACAATATGAAATACATAATCTCATTTTTCCAAAACATTCATTATAAATATACACCAAAAAATAGTAATAGAATAGACAGTTGAGTATCTAGAGTGGTTATTCTGAATTATAGAGATACAGGTAATTACAATTTTCTTCAGTATTTTCCACCTTTTCATAGCAGTATATTCAGAAAGTTAAGAATGCAATAATATTAAAAGTAAAAATGATTGAAAAAAGGATGTGAAAAGAAAGGAAAGAGGCAAGTTTGGAGGGAGAACAAGGGTTTCTTTTCTACACCTTTTTTTAGTGGAAATTGGCCACAATAACTAGAACTTTGGGTAGTCACATGATTTGTTGCCCCTGCATGGGAAAAACCAGCTTATTGCAAGGTCAGGACAAATTCCACTCTATCATGACCATCACTACCACCATTATATTTTGAGGTATTTAGTTAAGAAAAACAACAGGGTGATGACATATGGTGCAGTGGTATAAAGATTCTAGGCTCTACATTCCAAGCATAGACCTTGGGCAGTCATAGAATATTTCTGAACTTCAAATTTCATTATAAAAATGGAGGGATTACATGAGATAATCTCTTTACCTTAGTTACCTATTTGTTTTATTACTGATATAGAAGAGAATAAGGAAAACTATTATTGCTTTAATAAATCAGATGTTATATAACTAAGGAAAAGATTCTAAAGAATTCTAGAGTTTAAAATAGTACACTTCAAATTTTTGTCTCTAAATTTTGTGATACCATTTAAAAAATAAGTAACAATCTTCAGAATTATTAGAAACTTCTAGTAATAGAGATTAGTATTATAAACAATGTAATGTGCCATGGTATTGCCTTATTCAGAACTAAATAAAATAACCACAAATTAAAATCCACACTTGGATCACATTCATTAATTAGCCCTCAGTGGAAGAATATGGGACACACCCAATCCTATACAGATAACAGATATTTTTCAAAATTGTATCACATAAGGATAAAGTTTGCATTAAAAATATTTTAATATAATTTATACATTTCAACATTTTAAAAGGAGTTTCTAGAACCTATAAGAAAAGAATCTTAGAAGTCCTAAGGTTATAGTCTCTTGACTCAAGCAAGAGTATTATTCATAAGACAATGAATGTGCTACACACACTGTAGTTCTGAAATAGTGAATTTAGGACAAGTTCAATTGCACCAAGGCATGGGCTAATACACATCTAACAAAGCAGTCCTTGTAAGCCAAGCCTCATCTATTATAAACATGTGATTACACAGGGCATAATAAAGTCATTCTTGTGTAAGTGCACAGTTGTCAAAGGGAATTATATATTCTAAATTTATTTTGTTAGCTTGCTTATAAAAACCTTAAACAACAGTTTTGAAAATATAATTATATTTTACAAATATAAAACATAAAAATATCAAAGAAAAAGATGAAGTTTCACCCTAATCACACTCAGATAAATAAAAATAATGATTATAAAAAATTGGATGTTAATTTAAGAACCACAAAATATAGGTCACAAGATTTTGCAGATGGCCCTGTCAATAAAACCTTTAATTTATTAGGCTCTTTAGAGAACATATAATCTCATCTGACCAATGTAGCAGCCCTTCGCAATTAAACAGATAGCACTAATTTACACATAGCGAAGCTACGGTTCCATAAGGCTCTTTCCTTTGCTCACATAATTAGGCATAGAGGAGATACTTAGCAAACTTTTATTAAAATATAAAATTTCCCTTAACTCACCTCACTTTAAAGTTCACCTCACTTTAAACCTCTCATGATACTTCCTTTCACTGTCATGGCCAAATATCTTGAAATTTCAGCCAACTGTACTACAGTTTCAGACCCATCACTCTCTGGAAACAAATTCCCAGTTAGATAATTAATGACCTACTAATTTTCAAAATGTAATGGTCTCTTTTAGTCTTCATCTTATTAGAACTTATTTAAAAACTGAACACTTATAAAGTTTATCGAGTTACTACTATTGCTATTTTACCCTAGTTTTCTCTGTCCCTCTCTTCTTTGTTGGCATTTCTTCCTTTGCCTAAGCATATAATGAAATTCTTTAATTATAAGCTTGGCCTGATCTCCTCACTCTGCCAGTTCTCCCTAGCCATATCTTTTACATTACAATTTAAATTACTGTACTTGTGCCACTAATATTCAAATCTGTTTCTAGTCTTCATCTCCTGACTGAGCTAAAGAATTGTATATTCTCCCTTCTTGAATTGCTCACAGGATCTCAAACATAAAATCCTCATAATAAACATTTTTATTTATTGTCTTCTTTCTTCAAACTGTCTTCTCCTGAGTTCTCAAGCTTCCATTCCCTTACTAGCATTTTTCTCTTTATCTGATTTTCAGCTGATGTCTATGCTATTTCTTAAAAATAAATAAATAAATAATAGATAGATGGATAGATGATAGATAGATAGACGCAAGCAATAGAGAACCTCTAAATATTGCAGGACCATATCCACCAAAGTTTTTTCATCTGTATCCATATATTATATCTTTCCTTCTGTTAATATGCATGAGCTGCCCTACTTCTACCTAGAGCCAATCCCTCATTACATATTTAGAAGTCATCCATATCTTTTTAGCTATATGAAGAAAATACTCCATATATTTCATCCTCTCCCTCCTGCATCTTGCTTTTTCCTCTCTACTGGATGATTTACATAATCATGCAAACCTGATTTTAAAAATTTTTTCATCTTAAAAATGGCAACAAATCTCCCTTGATCCACATCCTCATCCAATCTCTGTTCCTTTTCTCTGCTTTCTTCTTATGGCGAAACACGAAAGAGCTGTTAATACTATCTCCACTTCCTTTTCTCCCATTTTCTTGAACCTAGTTCAGTCAGGCTGAGATTCTTACCAATCCATGCAATGGTTCTTGTCAAGTCTCCAGTGACTTTTACACCACCAAATTAATGGTCAATCCTCAGTTCTCATTTTATAGGAACTAGTAGGCACATTTGACAAAGTACATCATGCCTTCCCTCTTCAGACAGATTGAAGACTTGCCTAACCATATATATAAAATAGTAAAAATTCTGCCCCAACATCCTTCCCCTAATGCTCCTCTTTCCCCCAACTCCCACTCCTCCTTGGCCAGCTTTACTGAAGTTCTTCACTGCACCTCTTAGTAACCGACGTGCATCTGTTTTGTGAAAAGTAAGCTCAATGAAGGCAGTGACTGTGTTTATACCAGTGTTGGGCCCATATTAGACATCCATTAAATATTATTTCTACTATTTAATTTTACTCTTCATACTATTATACTAATTAATAAATTTATTTCAGACCCTAAACTGTATCATGTGATAATCAAATTAATTTTTCTATCTCAGTTTTCCTTCCCTTTAAATACTTTCCATGCTATCAGCAGTCCAAAGCACAAATTAAATTATACAGTACCTAAATCTACAACAGTGGTAATATGCTAAGAAGGAACAATAAATATAATTAACTATAATATTTTACATGACTTGATCACAGTTCAGGAAAATTCTTATTGATCATTTGCATTAGCCAATTAACATATCTTTTACTAAGCTGCTTATTTTAAGGCTCCTAGCTTCCCAAAGATGCCTTATGTTCTTGATTTAAAAGGAACTCTCAAGGAGTATTAACATAGTTCATTTGTGAACACATGTATAGGACTAAGCATAAACCAAAATAAATATATTTTTCAGTCAAAAATCACTGAGTTATAGTAGATTAAACTGAAAGGTCAACAATAGAGATATAGGCTATCTACTTTAAATATACTGTGTATCTACTTTGCTAAAATATCTGGTTCACTGTATGAAATCAAATGATATTAATTTATGGTGATATGCCTTAAATCTTTAAAAAGTGACCACTCTGTATAGTTGTTACATAACCCAGTACCTAAACTGTTCTACAAAAAGCAATAGCATTCCAGAGAGAAAATAATGTTATGGTGTGCTTTAGACATCACTAATAAATCAGAACACCAAGTTAATCATTCCTATAACTGAAAGAATTAAATTGAAATAATTTATTAATATCAAAGAATGCTCTGATATAAGATCACTTATAAGAACCTAAGGGGTGCTATCTGTTTTCAAGTCCTATACAGTTTAATTTGTCGAGAAAATATAGATTAAAAATACATATTACACTTATTATTTTTAAACTTTTGCTTATTGTAAAAGTGTTTATTCTTTCTTCTTCAACTTATTACATGAAGTTTTTCTTTACAACGCCTCTCCCTTAACTCTTAACACTAAACCTGGCCTCTGAGAAGATGCACATTTCATATCCCACCTTTTACATTACTCCCCAGCAGGTACTTTTCAGTTCAGTCCTAGTCTTTAAACATACTATAAACCCCTTCAGATCAAAAGTCTAAAACACCAAATTGTACATTCTGTAGTCCTCTTTGAATATCTGCAGTTAATTCTCACTGCCTATAGGAGGAACTATTAACCCCTGTACCTGTATTTTACACCTTCCATAACCTGAGCATCTTGCTTAAACAGTTATATTATCTAATATTTTCCTTGACAAATACTCCATTCCACTCAACTTGGAATACTCATTGCCTAGAAAGAGGTAATGCAAATTCTAACAGTTTTTCATTGACTGTAATGGTCTTGCCCTTCTTTGTTTCTCAGCTTCTTATTAAGGAACATTTTTTTAACAGCAAGTCATATTCAAGTCCAATGACATTCAGTATGATTGATTTTTCTTACAACTCCTTTGTGCTGTTATGTATGTTATTATTTTACAGCAATAATCTTCTGACTAGACTCTATTTCTTCTTTTGTCCTCTGTAATCCATTATCTATCTATACAGCAGCCAAACTAATATTTAAAAAATGCAAATCATATTAGGTCACAGCTTTACTTAAAACCTCTAGTGGGTTTTACATTCCTCACTTAGAAGAAAAATCAAAATCATCACACATCACTCTGCACCTGCCTGCCCTGACTCTTCATTTCTGCTCTAGGATTTATGACTATGCCCTTGTTCACTAGACTCCTGGAACCCTGTACTTTCATTTTACCTGTCCATTTAATTCTTCCCCCACATTTTTGTGTAGCTAACTTTTCTGATAAGACCTTCTCTGACCAGCTTTTCTAAAGTAGCCACCAACACACACACACACACACACACACACACACACACACACACACACTCACTCACTTTCTATACATTCTCCTGCTTCATCTTCTTAGAATTTATCATTATCTGAACATGTTAATTTCTGATGCTAACACACTCCCACTTTCTCAAATGGAATATTAATTATTTCCATGGAGTACAGATGGTCTTCTCTATAGCTGTATCCCTAACACAGCATGTTGAAAATGCTTAACAAACTCTTGTTTAATTAGTAAATTAATCCTTCTTTTAAAAAAGCATATAATCTCTTGCCATAACCAGAATATAAATTTCTTAAAAAAAGTTTTTTCTGAATGCTTTAAAGTGAATTTAGTAGAAGGCTTGACCCTGGCAGGTGCTCAAATATTTGTTTGTGTGTTTTGTTTTGTTTTTTTGATCAAGTAGAATCACAGATTAAAGTAAAATGAATGCTAAGAATGACATGAAAGCAAAAAGAATTTTCAAAGTGAAACAAAACATGGAACATAAAATAAAAATATATCTCTATCCATTTTATAAAATAGCTAGGTTCTTATTCATTGCTAAAATCTTTTTTTGTAGAGATTTCATGACAATGTCATATGCAGAATTATTTTGTACAGAATTTTAGTTCTATTAAAATCAGACTAAACCATAAAGATTCCAAATTTTAAATGAATTGAATTTATTAATTCCAGGTCCCACAAAGCCTGCAAGGGGACTTATTGTTAGGTGTATATTTCTAAAACCCAAAGAATAGTTTTTAACGTTTTTTCCTTAGGGTCACCAAATAAATTTCTTTTTATGATAATATAGATGGGTAGCACAAATCAATAAAAACACTGTCTTAAAAGTTCAAAGGAAACCAAAATAATTCACATCAAAATATTTTCAAAATCTCTTAACTGTAAACTTTTGCTAAGCTTTCTTTTTTAATTCCTCCTATTCAACCTCAATACTAAAATTTACAGTGAAACAGTTTTGAAAAGCAGACAGGATTAAGTGAGCGAAATGCCTGGATTTTTGTTATTATTTAATGATTATTTTTAAATGAAAAAGTATAACAATTTAAAAGGCCTTAAATAAAGAACCTGACAAAATATCTGTCCTAGAATATTATTATAATAATACAAAATTCAACTGATTTGAAAAGTTAGGTAGAAATACAATGTGTGATAATTTACTTGTAAAAGACTCACCAAGTGAGACAAAAGAAAATAGAATTTCTTCAACTGAAGCATAAATGACTAAGACAGAATAGGTTTCTATATTGACCTATGTTATATTAATTTCCTCAATTATGTGTAACATATTTAGTCTATAGTCATATACATCAGTGACTAATATAGTTAGTGCTTTAATAATGAATAAAGATCTAAGCATTTTAATAAATGGAATAGACAAGATTATTTATAACATTTTTAATACTTTAAGATATTTTAGCAATGATATCTCATTTGATAATAGCAACTCTGGCCAACATTTGATCTTTTTAAAAGATATTTATTGCCAATACCCATGTGTTGATTACAATAATAAAGAAAATTAAGATGCTAATAATAATTGAGTTATATGAGTAATAATTATTTGAAAGCTAAATATGTTAGTTTGTTATAAAAGTAAATAACAATTCTGTTGAATAGAAATTTTGTGATCAAGGTCCAGTCCCATAGGTAGGCCTACCTAAGAAAAAATAAGAAATTTAGAAATCAATTTTAGGTTAGATCTAAAGATATTTTTCAGAACAAAATAAATAAATAAGTAAAACTGTATTATATATACCAATAAGGAAATAGTTAAATAAATATAATTTAGTTCAACATGGACTAGCTTACAGCTGCTAAACTAGGTGATTATGAAGATTATGTGACAATACGGATCACATTAAATGTTAAGCGAATGAAGCAGGTTATAAATTATGATAATCCAATCACAAATATGTAAAGAAACTTTTGATTAGAAAACAAAAAACTAAAAATAAACACATAAAATAATAACCATGGTTGTAATGAAAGAAGATATTCCCTCAAATATTCTATAAAAAAGTGATTTTATTTTTTGAATACATAAAGTTGGATATGTGTCATGCCTCGGTGCTAGAGTCCATACACCCAAATATCTCCTTTTCCAATTTCTCCTCTGTCCATCCTTAAAAATTTGGGTACCCAAGCATTCTTTCTATCTCTTACTCTACACATTCATCCTCAACGGCATTAACAAATATCTTTTATTCCTTTGATTCCCAAGTCTATCTCTCCCAACCACTACCTCTATTCTAAGTTTCAGTCCTATGTATTCTAACAGAAACTGAATACTTCAGAATTTTCTTGAAAAGATTTTGTACAAAAATTTACTAGGGATCCCTTCAATCACCTCTGGCTCCTTAAAGGATTTAATATTACCATACTTGTTTCCCAAGCTGGAAACCTTAATATCAAACTCCATTTATTTCTCTACCTATCCCACCAAAAATAACCAGTCACCAAATACAGGATATTCCATTCCAGAAATCTCCTGAATCCGATGCATCTTTTCCTCTCTCAGTCCATTTATGCATACATCTCTGGTGTTTTATTTATTTTTTTCCAAGAACTCATTCTAAATGCTAAGTCTCTATTACTTCATTGAATCTGTACACAAATTATGTGCATTAACACCATTTTATAGACAAAACTGATGTACAAAAAAAGATAAATAATTTGATAACAAAGCTCGTAAGTGGCAGACCTGACATTCTTAACTATCGAAGCAGTGTCCCTGTCTCTATGTCATGCCTTCTAATTATTTTTTTAATATTGTTTTGTCTCCAATAACCACATGATAACAATTCAAACTTATTAGAGTCTCAAAGAAAGCTCTTGAAAGTCTAGAGCAAGTGTAATTGCCTAAGCTTATCTCTTGACACTTCTTACCCACATTTTGTGTTCCTGCCAAACTGAACAGAATGACCCAGGACATGCTGGGTTCTTTATCAAGTCCGTCACTTTGTGCATGCCTCAACTGTCTGTCCCATTAATTTCCCACAAAAACACTTTACAAGGCTCCAATGTCTCTTCTTCAATGAAACCTCCCCTGCTCTTGTCTTCAATCTGCAGAGTAACTTGTTCTGCTCTCTGCATTTACATAACATTATATTCATGTATCTGACACATTATCTACTGTAAGAAACAGAATTTAATTATTAGCTATTCTGTCTTCCTTACTAAATAATATGTTAGCAAGTCATCCTCCATACTCTATGATAATCTACAGAGTAGGGATGGAGACATTAATTATTGTGTCATTTTCTCATCCAATAATATTAGATGCATATCGACTACATGTTAATACTTAAATCAGTGCCCAGCACATTGTAGACATTTGATAAATGGTTCATAAAAAAATTATCAGAGCACCATATTAAAAAGAAGATATTCATGGAAACAATAATTTTCATCAGACAGTCTTCAAGGTCAGGGAGACTTAAGAGAGAACTAGTAGCAAAGCCTGAAAGATTTCTAGGGATTGAAGTCAAAGGACATGAGAAATGATAAGATACAGAAATTATGGAAGAGTTGAAAAGCAGCAACAATAAACTTTACTCCCTTGAAAATGTTGTCATTTCTGAAATATTAAGTAATTAAATGCAAGTTAATTGGAATAGAATTCTCTGCAACAAAGACAAAGCAGTTTTCTCTGTTGCTCTTTGTGTGACTCTTCGCTCAGCTACTGAACGATGGAACGATTGAGGTAAAATAGCACTCTATGACATGTATTTAGTTTTAGTCCATTTAAGCCATTGTAAAACTCAACTTGGCAGTCACCTTGCTTCACAGTGAAAGAGCAGGATAAATGAAACTTCCCTGAAGTTCTTTTTTATCATCAAACAGTGGGAGAACATTATTGGCTCCCTATAGTTGTGGCTAGGTTACACGGGTTATATTTTAACATTTTAGGCCAAATTCCCACTGTAATGTGATCTTATTGGGCCAGTTTTTTAACTTGAGAGAAAGCCCTATTATAAGTAGTAGTTTTGTTTCATTTCCTGAGAGTATCATAAAACTCTTGGAAAGGTTAGAAACCTAGACTTTTTCCCCCTAGAACAGAGGGGGAAAAGTCTGCCTCTTGAAGCAAATTAAAAAGCATAACAATAAGTTTAAATGTATTTAATTAGTAATGACAATATATTACGAATTTATTTCTAGAATTTTCTAACTTGTTTTCCTTAAAATTCAATTCATCTAATAATAGTTATTATTTATAAACATCTATCACAAAGATAAGTGAAAATGGGATCATACTTGGAATCAAGGAAAATAAGTCTGAAGTAAAATGAATTTGTCTACTTCTTTGCTTTTCTGAGATTTTACATTTACTATTTTTTATATTGAACAATTCATTTCATCATTCAGTGTCACATTTCCTCATCTGTTAAGTATAAATAATATGCAATGCACAGATTGTTTCAAGTATTCAGTTGATATTTATAATATCTGGTACAAATAGGTCATCAATAGATATTTAAAACAAAATTTAAATACACTAAAGTAATCAAATTCAGTCTCTTATTATTACAGTTCATCACTCCTATCTTTTTGTGATAAAGTATACGATACTTATAGATAATATATAGCAAGACGAAAGGGTGGACCATAAAAAGGTGAGCTTTATTTAAGGATTTCCTTGGAATTACATTTTGGAAAAATTAAGATTTGATTTATTTTACATATTTATAAGTTTAATTGAAGTAAATAATTAGTATTATTGAAGTCGATTCAAAATGAAGTAAACAGATATATATGTAGATATACTCAATAAAGCTAGAAACATTGCCATCTTCCTTGCTATTTCAGGAATTTTGGTGTGTTTATTTGTTTGTATGTTCTTTTGTTTGAGATATCAATTGTCTGGGCATATGTGTGATATTTTACCGAAAGGACTTCACTTGACATTTAACAAGTTACTTCAATATTTATTAACCATTATATATATATAATGCTCAAAATTACGTACTAAGAATAAATAAAATTTTGTCTCAAAGGAATGTACTGAGTAGTGGAAAAGATTGGTATATAATTTAAAAATTGCAAGATTCACTTATAAGCTATGAAACAGACACAAGGAGATACCCAGAGGAGGTATATTTAGTCTGTCTCACTGGGGAGGGCCAGGTATGTTAGCTCAGTTATTTTTTAGGATGAATAAAAATTGGCCAGGTGAAGCAAGTTGACAGGAAATTCCAGGCAGTGGGAAATGGCATGGTGTGTGGGAGAGGATGGGGAAAAGCTTTCAGAGTTAAATACTTTATAGCACTGTTTTATATGTCTTCAAAACTTATGTAAATGGTTCAAACACATTTCTATTGGCTCAAAAATAGATTGCTGCTTTTTCTGTTTAGTATATTCCTATGGTCTGAACAATGATTATATTTAACCATCTGTGTCTGAGACATGTAACCTCATATGCTACTACATGAAACATGTCTATCAGTATTTTCCTAAACTGTGGATTGACATTTAATGCGTCTAACATGCTTCATATTAAATTATGATTCAAAAGTACAGATATTTCTAGTTTTGTCAAAAACATCTGTATTTTTTTATTCTTCTTGTTTCAATGATTTCAGAGTAAAAGAAAGAACTGTCTGCTTTTTCTTCTCACAACTGGAATTCTTTTGTGACTTTGAAAGTTTTTGATGCATTGAGCTACCTTATAAGAAAATGTAATCAGAATCTTCTAGGGGCAGTCCAAAAGTTGTGTAAGTTGATAGACTCCATATGTGAGTCTTCTGTGGGAGTGAGACTTTTTGCCTTAGCCAAACAGGGATAGGCTTTTAATAACTTTTAATAACTGAAAATTCTACTTAACTTTTCTTTATTTGTATGAACCAAATGTATAGTTTAAGCATCTTGTTATACATTTTTAAAAGCTACCAGTTTTAATTTTTAAAAGTTTATAAATGGTTTTAATTATTAAATAGAAGTTAACTGAGGTTTTATAGGAATGTTGTCTGTTTTGGTTCTATTGGAATCCCTGATGTTGTAATACTTGGGCTTGCAAAGAGTAAACAAAATATTCCTTGAAATTTTCAACAATCTATGGATGATTACATATATTCAACCAACAATATTTATCCAACCTTTCTCTGTAGTATAATTTTCTTTTACTTTATTACAAAATCTTATGGTCTAATAAAATGATTGTTTTCCTGTTCCTCAATTATACATCATGCTTTTTATATGTCATGATTTTGCTCACACTCTTTAACTAAAATAGATATCTTCACCTCCATTGATAAATTACACCTATCTTCTTAAATAACATCTTCAAAATCAACTTCTTCAAGATCTCCCAACCCAGATACTTGTTCTCCATTTCTGAATATTAAAGGCAGTTCATTTGTATATTTCTCAGCATGCTTATTACATTACTTATAACAATGATTTGTGTACTTGGCTTTTCCCTCAGTGATAAATTATAATATTAATAGTTAGAATTATGATATGTTAGAATTATTTAGCATCTACCAAGTGCCACACAATGGGTCAAGATCTTTATTTGCTTTAACCCTTTAAATAAACATATAAGGTATAGAAAATTATTTTTTCCATTTTTTTAATGAGAAAACATGGGCAGAATAAAATCAAATAATTCTTCCAAAATCACAATTTGCATAAGGCCATTATTTGAACATGTCTCACTGCAGAGGCAGTATTCTTACCTACATTGTCCTATAGTGCCATAGATGAGTTACTGCCTTTTCAGGGTCTTAACTCAGAAACTGTCACGTTTATCCAATACTAAGATATTTATTACATAAATCTAAGCATTTAACTCCTACCATCAGTTTTATCTTATTTGGGCTGATTTTATAACATTATAAATGTGGGGATCTCATGTCATTATTTTGAATGCTTATTTTCTCATCGTACTTCAGATTTTTAATTAGAACATGTTCCCAACTAGAGAACGTAGTCTAATCACTAGTACTTATGCCTCCTCCTCCATTTTAGTGGACTCCAATTGTTTTTTAGACCTAAATTGACAGCCACTATATAAAGCAGCCAGAAGATGATTATCCTGGAAAACTGAATTTTGTCAAGTTAATTACCAGTGGTACACACTGACTTTGATTCATGAATATGGCTTTTAACAGAGCTCTTATCGTGAGATGTTAATCAGTCAACACTAATTTTTTACAGTTTAATGGAAATGTCTAATAGAGGGCTGCAGGGTAGGCCCAAGCAAGAGAGGCCCTGGTGTGCACAGAAAGAATCACCAAATATAAAAGAAGCATTCATTTTAAAGAAATGTTTTCAGACTACTTGATCATGAAATGCACACTCCTTTAACTGCTGGAGCTGCAATCAAATCAATCATCAGTGCTCTTGACAAACATGAATATCAGTTGAGAGATTGTACTCTGTTATTCACGTACAACTTTCCAAAGTAAACAGAATTGTGCAGCACTAAAGGTGAATGCAAAAAAGCAGGACAAAGAAGAAAATGCATTTTTATTAAATATAAAATATTTAAAATGTATTTATATATGGTTTTTTATCAAATTGGAAATATTCTACAATCCTAGTTCGATGTTTAAAAATACTACTGGGAATAAAAACTCTCTTATAGTCCTTCATGATGCTTTTTTTCTGTCTCATGGTAATAAATCTCTTGGACTTCTTTCTCTTGGAAAAAATATCTCCTTACCTGAACATTTTTGAAAATGATGGGAAAATATAAGCCATGTGTTTTACTGCTAAATTTTGTCGTTAAGTATATTTTAATTTCGGGGGGGGGGTGGGAATCTGACTTTTATAACATACAAATCATCTAAGTTTTGAGTGTATATTTCAGCCTCCATTTTTAAGCTATTTTTTTTGACCAAAAAAAAAAAAAAAAAACCATACTAGAAAATAAATGGAGCCACATCTGGGTTTATAAACTCTTTGTTACCAGGCAACATTGTATTTTAATAACACGATTCGTCTATCAGAAAATGCAAATCAAGTATGTCATCATCCACACAATATTGTGACCAAATGCATCTGTTTAAAATATCCATAAATTTTTCTCGTCTACCTGTCTCTACTCAAAGCCCAAGGTCATAGCCAGGAACTACATCTCATTTATAAATAAAATTTAAGACTATGGCTTCTTATCTCTCTATAGGATGTCACATCCATAATTGGAAGAATAAATTTCCTAGTAAAATAACAAAGCAGTTAGAACTTTTTTATCTAATTAAAATGTATACAAGTTCTAAGAGCAAGGGCTGAGAATGATATAAAATGCCTGCTACATTTATTAATATATAGGCAAAAATTAGCATTTTAATATTTAAGACAGCTATCACAGAATACTCCTGGATTAGAAGTTTTACATCAATGCAATCATTTGAAAGAAAGGATTTTTATGAAATTAACTTCTGTCAGCTTAGCCAAACATTGAGACAAAAAGTTTTATAGACAAATCATTAACACTTCAGTTCTTTTCTTTGCCTTTTTCTCAATAGAGTCACTAATAGAATTTCTGAATAAATGTAAATTTCAATCTTCTGTTGCACTAAAGACCATTACAGTCAGTGTCTTCTTGTGCTCTCTTTATATTAAAGAAAAAAATATCTCCATGCTGAAATGCAGTTTTCCCAGCATGCCATGAGCCTGGTCTATAAAATTATGTGACATTATCCAGGACTCTATTTCTGAAATTTGAGAATTTAGATAATGAATCAATAAAACATATTTGATGCAATTTTATATACCACTCTGATAAATTAAAGTACTATGTTACCATTCTATTCTGAATTTTGGGGCAGAAATTTTGTTGAGATTATATATCTGTATTTATCACTGGTGTTTTCATTATTTCACATATCAAGTTATATTCATAAAATTGAACTTGATGTTTTCAAAAATAAATATAAAGTTGATATAACATCTCATAGTAACATCTTATCAGATACTACAATTAATTACTGAATACATTAAAAAATAATTGCTTAAGTTGAACATGATACGCTTAAAATTACTTTAACCCTACCACATTGTGACACAAATAATTTAATGAGCAATTTCCTTAGCTCTCCTCATTTGCAATTTAAAATTTTTTATTTTATAGTTTAAATATGTTTTCAATAATTGATTCAACAAATATTTGCAGAGCTCCTCTTGAACCAGAAATATAATGATTACCAAAACCAAATGCCTTTTCCTCAACAGTGCATATTTTAGTGAAATATTACAAATCATGTTATGTGCTCATTCTTTTCATTCAATAAAATTAGACAATTAAAATTACTAAAAACCTTCTCACTCAGAGATAACCACAGTTAAAATATTAGGGTATGTAAATACAATAGGTATTTGTGTGTATTTATTAGCTTGGAGCATTAGAAATTACTGTTTTTGTAGATTAAAAATTATCAATAATAGCAATGTCATATGATTCAATCTAATATATTTCACTTAGGTGTATAAATCATAATCCTCTACAGTTGCATATTTAAATAATTTTCCATATCTTTCTATAATAAGTATTGTTAATAAAAATTGCTACATTTTATATCCAGTCATATAGATCTTTATATACACTTCTCATTCTACCCCCAAGAAAAATCTCTGTAACCAAAATATCTATTCGAGAGGATATATACTATTTTAATATTAAAATGTATTTTAAATTTGATGAGAATATTTTACATAATTCTTGGTTTCATTTCCATTAGACATTTTATTTTGAAACTAAATTACAGTTTTATTCGTTTTCCCCATTGTTTTCTATTATTTATTGAATCGATTTTAGTTGTTTTTTACTTTAAAAAAATTCATTTTATCTATATTTTTCCTTTTGCTTAACATACAAATGGCACGGTATTTTTTTTATCCTTAAGGAAAAAAAAAACATTCTAAATATATTGTTATATCCCTTCCATAATGACTAACATAATATAGCGTCTTTCTTCCTGTTTTCCTAGAAGTCTTGCCAAGGGTTGGTCTATTTTATTGACCTTTTCAAAGGACAAATATTTCAATGTTAACAATGGCATTTTTCCCCCTAATGTTTAAATATCATCTTTTGCTTTTGGTGATTGTTTTCTTCTTTATATTTCATAACTATATTTTCTTACACTTTTTCTAACTTTTGCTTAGTTCAATACTTCGTTCACTTATTTTCAGTCCTTAGTATGTAAACTAATTTTCTTCTGAGTATAGCTTAGAAATACTGCATAATTTTATATGTACTTTTTTTCCTATGTTTTTCTAAGCATGATATAATTGTAGAAATGAATCTCTGATTTCCTAAGAGTTAATTAAGAGAGTCATTTATATCAATTGTAAAACAATTTGGTTTCACAAACATTGTGGTTCTTTAGAATCATTCCAAATCTCCTTTTTCATCTTAACTCCTCTTCTGTAAAGGTGGACAGCTGAAATTCTCAGAAAGTCCTTGCAACTAGGAGTAAATGTGTGGTCTAGTTCTAACCAATGAGATATTAACAGAAGTAACTGGGTAGCATTACCAAGAAAGCCTTCTAAGAAATCTTATATAGTTTACTGTACTGGTTGGCTTGTCCCTTTGGTCCTCTGCTCCTCCCTTGCTCCTACCTGAAATGACCATATCCCCAAAGGTTTACAGCTATCTTGAAAATGAGGATAAAACCACACACAGGACATTAAAGCAGGAAGGAGAAAAGAGCAAAGATACTGATAGCCTGGACCTGGAGCATAGGTCTAAGCTGACTATTTCAAGTCTTCTTAATTCATTAAAAAAAAAAAAGAGCCTTTACTTTATTTGAACCACATTCATCATACTTCCTTGTAGCCAAAATTAATCTTACCCCAAAACAGGGCTATCGTGCATGAGAGCTTATAGTTGTACTCTTCTCTGGAAAACTGTTCTGGGCTGAAAAATGCTGCCTCACCCCCATGGCCCACAGTCAATAGTGTAGTGATTAGGCAGCACAAAAGCCCAGCCCTACTGGTAATCAACACACCAGTGGCAGCCTACAATAAGAAGAGACCTTAATATTTGAAGCAGAGAATTCAAGCAAAGAAAAAGAAGAGATTGTTGGGGAATGATGACATTAAACATACCTAAAGACTATACTAATGTTTCAAAACTTGATAGGCACCCAGAACTATTTGGGAGTACTTGTGAACATACAGATTCCACAGTAGACTTTTAAATCAATTAATACAGGAGGAGATTTAGGAATAGCATTTGCAAATGATTCTAATGCTCTGCCAGAGTTAGGAACCACAAGTAGCTGACTAGGACACATGGAAGGCTTATAAAGACTCATAGTCCTGTCATCAGCAATGAACACTTTGCTTTGCTGTCATAAGATTATTCTTCTCAATGAGCCAGTTTGGTTAAGAAAGCTATTGATTTATAATCCTGCTTTCTCCTTCTCCCATCTGTGGATTCTTATTCTTAACTTCTTTTGTTAGTATCCGAAACCTTGAGAGTTAAGGAGACCTGATTTGCATTTATGATGGGAGGGTCATTTCTGCAAAAGAATACTTTTGGTGAAAATCTCAAGGAAGATGTGGAAAGTAGATTTTAGACATCAAAATCAACAATAAATCACAAACGCCAGATTTCTGTTTAAAGAAAAGGAGACTAAGGTAGTGGATGCGCAAATTAGCCAGGCAGAACTTGCTGGCTCTGGTTCATTTCATAAACAAAAGCAGTCCTGACTTAAATCAAATATTACTTGTTAAACTAGCAAAAAGCTGAAGAATATTAAAGTAGAACAGAAGATGGTTTTTATGTTTTCATTCTCTAGCTTTTGGCTTAAAAAATCTACCCACCATTCCATTCTGTGAGGTATGTCCTTCCCAGATTAAATTCAGCCCAAATTATATTCATCTCTATATCAAAATAGTCATAAAACATAGTTTATAATTATTTTTCATAGAGGAAGGGGCACACCATGGTGGAAGTGCCCAGGATCCAAAAAAGTCATAATGTGACCCGACTAGCATCTCTTCCACTTCCTTTTCAGATGAGATTTTTTAACATGTATAGAAATTCTTGGCCACATTAGTAATTTCTCTATTCTGGTATGACTTTGCTATATCTAGCAAAAATATGCCAATTTCTAGTTCTGAATATAATTCATTGTCATATTTTCCCCAGTTTTGGCACCTTGTTGCTTATTTTAGTGAGATTCTTAACAGTGCAAAGGGGTGGAACCACCTTATGAGTATATTGAGTGATGTAGCTATTAAACTTGTAGTCACCAGGAGTAATTCCATAAATAATACATCAAGTGTTTCACAAGATAAAGCACTTTGCAGCTCCAATTTCCTTTGCTTTCTGGAAAAAAATTAAGAAGTTAAATCCAGAAGTGTCATGTGAATCAGCCAAGAGGCTTCCAGTAATAAATGTGAAGGTCTAAAGAAGGCTTCCTCATCAGATAACCACTTTAGTCACTAGATATGAAAACTTAAAAGATGGTGAAACAATTTATCCTAGCAAAAGGAAATCTGTATGCAATTAAAATAGTTCTTTTGAATAACTAAGGATTAATTTTGTAGAATTCCATGGCCTAAGAATATCTGCATCCACTGGATCTCATTGAGAACAGCTTCATAATAAGCAGCATTTACTGTGTGCTTCCTATGTGCCAGACATCTTCCAATACATGCATTGCTTAATGCAATTCTCTAACAATTATATAGCAACTGCTTTTATTATTACTATTCTATAAATAATTTATCAGGCTTAGAGATTTTAAATAACTTAATGTCTTATCTAGTAAAGGCAAAAGTGAAAGCCAACTAAATTCTACTTGGTTCCTTGCTCTAAACTTGTTACACTGATCTCCCCTCAGAACAACTTTCTATTACATGGAAAAGAAAATACTTGCTAAAAAGTTTATCAAAATTTTACTGCCTCATTTGCTTTTCTGTTTGGTTTACATACCTAAGTTTTCTTATTGACTGTGGTTTGAATTTGGTTTTATTTTGTTAAGAAACAAATTCAAAGTTGCTTAAGAAAAGAGAAGTTCTACTACTCTCTGTAAGCTTTTATATCACTAAACTTATTTTAAACTAATACTTTTCTCCTATACTACAAAATTAACATTATATACATTATGTATAAATCAGGTTTATGTTATATACATGTTCTGTACTCTTCCAAATTAACAAAAATTTCAAAAAGTATCTAATCCAAAGTATCAAAAATTTCAAAAAATATCTAATCCAAATATCTAGTTCAAGGCAAGCCACATGACTTTGGGGAAAGGATTGTAGATCTCTTAGATGTTGTCCTTGCCCTCAAGTAGCTTGTGGTTTATTGAAGTGACAGAAAAATACTACCCTCGAACAAGTAGTCAACAAATAGATACTGAAAGTCTGCCAGTTGGCAGATACACACATACATATGTATATAGCTGAGAATTAATTAAAATGTGTCTGGAGTACCAACATGTAATCAAAGACATTAATATTTCTTCAGCAAAAATAGTGAATATTCATGCCAGATAGAATAAGTGGCCTCAGATCAGTTCAGAACAGGTTTTGCTACCAAATGAATTTAGGTCAAGATCAAATTTTATTGTCAAATGTGTCACAAAAACTGCATGTTTAGCGCTCTGCTGGATTTCAGAATTATGAGAGGAAATGTTGACCTGTACTTTTTTGTACCCTGTGTAGCTCCACCATGAAGTATTTGTTAGTGGATGGAGAAATCGTTGTTCCCCATAGCTCAGATTCATCCAACATACCCCAATTCAGCAAACAGCATCTTTTGATAATAATTTACAAAAAAAGGAATTTATTAAGTTCTGAGACTTATTATCAAAGTCAAATTGCTATTTCTCTTTGGCAATGAAAATAAGATGGTATTTAGAGTTCTTTATATAAAATAAATAATTATAAAACCTGAAAAAAAAAAAAGATCCAACATAAAAGAGAAAATAAAAGCTGGCCCTGAAAGCCCACGTAAGACTGTCATCCACATAACTTATTTTATTGACTTTTTGGAGAGACAGGGAATGTGACAGGAAAGGTGAAAAGCTGAGCACTTAAGATTGTTATAAAGGAGGACTGAAATACAGAGTATTAAATCCTTTACATGAGCATCATAATCTAAAACATAACTCTAATAAATGAGAATATCTAGATTAACCATGATGCTTAGGTTTGGAAAGAGAAGAGAGAAAATCAACTAATAATGTTAACTGTCTCTCGAAGGACAAAAATGAATTTTCTTTATGCTGTACACAACCATAGGTAGACTTCAGTTTAAATAATCTCAGAAGATTATTTTCAAAAAAAAATGTTGAATTACACAAAATCTATTTGGGTTACAGTTAATTTTTCAAAGGAATTTATAATAGGATTCGATTATCTGACAATCATATTGCTTTTGCATTTTAAATAAAAGTCAGTTTTAAAAACACAAAACAAATAGTCACATAAACTAAATGCTACTTGATTGTGTGTCCTAATCATCTTTATACTTGTCCACTCTCATGTGCATATGCACACACATACACATACACACAAGTCTGAGATAGGTAACTATTACTTTGATTGAGATTCATCTATAGTATTTAGCAAAAAAACAAGCCTACTCTGAACTTAATTTTTTAAAGTCAATGAAAAACACTAGAACTGAAAAGAATAAATGACTGCTAATAAATTGGCTCTTCTAAAACTACCTTTTCCACTCTGACATACTTTAGAAATTGGAGTGAAAAAAAAAACATATATAGTAGGTTCATGAATAGACGTGTCTAAGAAGAAAGCCACATTGTTGAACATCAAAGTGTTAAGACCAGCAAAATAGACCTTTTAACAATATTCTACTCTTTTAACTTTAGCATGGTAATGACACGTGATAAATACTTAAGTACTAGTTCTGTTATCTAAGAGCTCCTGCAGTTATGTAGCAAGTTTATTATGTACTTTCTCTGAACCATACAATAGTACATTAAGCAAATAAGAATGATTTATTTTACAGATCTCAAAATACAATGAGATAAAGCAAGTTCTACAATTTTACATGAAATATAGTCAAGGTCTGGTCCTGATAAAAAGTTGAATGCCCTTTTCAATAAAAGCTACTGCTTCATTTCTTTCAGTTGATATATTTAGTAACTGCATTTTGTATGCTAGATAATCAGGTTAAGAAGGACTGCTGTTTAGAAGTTGCTCATACAATAGCTTAGAAATTATATAGCAAATTCTAGGGTAAAAGAATTTTATGATGACTAAATATGCTCTATTTAGTCACCATACATAAAGCTTCAGGCATATACATAAAGCTTCCCTAAATATAGTACTTTAAAAATATAACTATCCACAAATTTAAATCCAAGTGACTATTACTTTATTTTTCCATCATGTTCACATATTATTGATTTATTTACCATGCTCTAATATTATAAAAGACTATCCATAAATATGCATTATTCTATGTGATGATTCAGCAAATGTTAACTTTTCCATCTTGAGCATATTATTTCCAACTGAACGAATAACACTTCTGTCCTCAAGGGACAAATAACTATATAATTAGCTTTAATTGTCCAGTGTTTAAAAATTTTTTAACTCTAATAATATACAGGCAATCAGAAGGTGTTGCTCTCAAATAGCCTCTCTTCAAAGATTTAATACCTCGCATCATCTTGAGTGAAGGAAAATAAAATTCAATGAGGCTATCTATCTACCATTTGAAAATAGGCTTTGATGGAAAGAAATCTTAAATTTTTATTAAATGGAAAACCAGGGCACAGAAATGCACAAAACAGTCTGTTCAAATAAAGATAACAGTAGAAAATGTTGAAAGATAGGTATAAAGCTTATTAGATCTGAATTCAAATCCTAGCCTACAACTTAGACTCTAAATATGTAACCTCACTTGACCTGTTTCTTCATCAGTAAAGATGGAATAATAATTTCTGCCTCACTGTGCCATGTAAGTACTCTATTCAGTTATACTGTTCTAGCCATTCTTTCCAGAGGTCTCTTTTTTTTCATCCATTGGGACAAAATCAGGCTTATAAACTCTACAGCCATGACTGAATCCACTAAAGCCAACTCAATATTGACTGGAAGTCTCCTGGGCTCCTTATCAAAGAGGGCATCATAAAAGTTTCACACCTCTCAGAGTATCTTTAAAATTATTCAGCATGTTGTTGGTTTCAAACAAGAACACACATCGCTTAAAAAAAAAAAAAAAGATATGCATCAGATGAAATAAAAGAAACAATTTCACTAGAAAACATGGATAAAATACTGAGGAAAAAATGAAAATTAAATCTATTACACTTATGTCAGTCAATTAAAAATTTAGAATCTTTCTTCTTGAAAGATAAAATACATAATCTATTAATAAAGAAATCCCACTTTACTTAATAACTTTAAAGCTCATTAAAAAATGAAAAATACAGACCTAAAAAAACAAACCGTCTTTTATAAGAAATTATAGGTTCAATTACTTTGCAAGAGGCCCGTATTTTCTAGAGAAACACTAAAAGATATTACTACAATTTACCAGGCACATTGTACTTAAAGAAGTGATTTCATCCACTGGTGCTTGTAATGCTAAAGTTTCAACTTAAATCAGTGCAAAAAATTAAAACCATATTTTTATAGAAATCTAAAAAACTATTTTTCTCATGAAGTTATAATGCTTTTTTAAGAAAACAATAAAATTTACTTGACAAAAGAATGAAATACATTTGTAGGGGATATTATATTTGTTAATGTTGACCCCCAGGTAATGAATAGAAATTCTCTCATTTTAAATATTAGTTTATATGACTAGCTGAGGTTAGAATTTACTCCAGCTCTTAAAGCAAGAAAGATCTTTTTTAAGTTGGAAAGCAAATACATACAAAAAATATAATAACCATACTATGTGACAGATATGGTTCTAAGCTCTTTATATAAGTAGCTCAATATCGTTTTAAATTAGTTTACTGAATTTATTATTTGTTATTTTAGTCTCATGAATGTTATTAACTGATTTTATTGTCCCTATCACCAGGTGGAGAGATCATGCTTATCAATTATAATTACAGCAATAATTGTCTAAATATGAATCTAGATCATTTACCTATCTTCAATGCCCTTGACATTGCAGAATAAGCCTATGAGTTTGACATGATTCAGAAATGCAGTTATTGTTCCTATCTCCATGCATTTGTATTTTCTCATATCCAACAGCAAGGTACTATAAGCATAGCTTTTACTCACCATGTGTAGTGAGCCTCTATTCTATAGAATAGATAAACTGCTCCTTGTACGGTGCAGCAGTCTTTCAACATTTGCTAGAACTTATCTCTTATTCAAAGGTATGTAGACTTGTAGAAAAAGGAAGGAAAGAAAGAAGGAAGGAAAAAAGAAGGAAGGAAGGAAGGAAGGAAGGAAGGAAGGAAGGAAGGAAGGAAGGATGGAAGGAAGGAAGGAAGGAAGGAAGGAAGGCAGGCAGAAAATAAATATCTAGTATCTGCAGGAAATGGAGAAAGATGGACACTGGAGCCACCCTGCCCTGGGTTCTAATGGCCAGTCTTCCACTTACTAAATGACCTTTTGTACAAAATATTTTATCTCTTTATTTTTTTAAAATAAAGGGATAGATTTTTTAAAAGCTCTTAATTAATGATTATCTTGTGAATTTATTTGAGTTTTAGAGACCATATTTCTAAAATATCTCATTTAGTGCCTAACATATGAAAAGTAGATATTAAGAAATGGTAGTTGGCTTCCTGTCTGCATTCTCTTTCATCTTTCTCCACTCTCCCTTTCCCATGTAAAGATTGAACCAGGTTAAATCTGAATATCTGAATTTTAGGGCTCAAACAACAGTCTTGCTAAAGCTACCCAGGTAGTTTTAATATCTAGCTAAGGTTGCAAGATAGTCTATCATCCTGATTTTTAAAATATTAGAAATATCTGTGGAATTCAACTCTTAATCTCAAAGGCACATTTACTAGTTATTTGTCATGGCAATTTACATTCACCACCATATCTTCTAACTTCTAGACTATAAGAGGCTTGAAATCACCTGAGAAGGCATTAGGGCTTTCCCATTTGCTCCACACAGATTTGATTGTAATAAAAATTTTAAACCTGACCAGATTTATTCCTTAAAATCCATCCAGCAATGTCAATATTTTCTCTAACACAAGGGTAATCAAATCAGGCCCTAGAAGATTACTTACATCATTTTTGGTAGTAAGAAAAAAATGTGTCCGAAATGTTAAATCAAGACAAAAAATCCTGCAAATGTAGCATCATCCTATACAATAACTAACCTGTCAAGTTTTCTTTTATTAGTTAATAATCTTAATGTGGTTATCATTTTCTGAAGGGAAGTGTTACCAGTTAAAGAAGAATTGGTACCAAAGTTACTTAGGGCAGTAATACCCAAAGGGTGGTTCTCAAAAGGCAGCATCAGCATTACCTGAGAGCTTGTTAAAATGAAACTGATGAGGCCCCACTCCAGACTACTGAATCAGAATCTTTAAGATCATCTATTTTAACAAGCTATTTCAGTCATACTTAATGTATATTCATGCTTTAGAATCACAGGCTTAAAGGACATCTAAAGCAATTCTGTTTGTAATAAAATTCTGTTTGTAATACATGGCGTTATATAGTCTCATCTCATTCCTTTCCACATCCATTTTTCCTTTTTCCACAAAAATGATTACAAAATAGCTTTCATGAGGAGGGAATTTCTTCAATAAGCTGCAGAATAACTACAACGACTTGATCAAGTTCTGATCTGAAAGGATCAATATTTACATTTTTGTAAGAAACGAAACACTTGCAGTCCATTTTTGGGTGGCTGCATACAGAAAATAGAGTTTAATATCAAAGTCATATTCTTTTTCAGCAAGTCCTGAAGAAATCAAAACCCCCAGGAGCTGAGAGTAGTATAAAATACAAAAGTTGTGCAAGCAGACAAATGTTAACGTGATACACTCACTTTTAGCTCCCTGAAATAAAATCTTGAATTTGGTTGCTTTATAATGGAAGTCTATATATGTGTTTATAAAATAATTTACACTAAATAGAGTTCTTGATAACTCTTATGCCTTATAAGGTAAACAGTTCAGAACTGAATAAATGATAATTTGTAGAAAAGCTGATTCAAAGTGTCATTTCTTACAAGAAATAATATATAATATTGTCCAGCAATATCTGTTTTTGAAAAGATACAAGAGATAAGAGCATCCCAATAATAAAGGATTAGCAATTAGACATGTTATTGTGTCTTTTAATTTTCTAATAAAGATAGATAACAATTTTACTAGTGATAAACATGTCATGTCTGGAATGAAAAGATGGAGGAGTGCTATAATTCAGTAATATATAATCTGTTATGTAAGATTTTACAATTGATACTTTCCAACCTATTAATTCCAGAAATGCTCCATATTATCACTGGAAATTGTTTCATTTTTTTCATGATTGCCCAAATTGCATGAGCTTTCTGGATTTACCAATCCTTAAAATGAACATTTAGTATTTGAAATTCTGAAAATATTTAATGTGTCTACTAGTGGAAAATTTTCAAACAGACAAGCTGATTAAGTCACTCTCAATTAGCCTTGTAATTAAAGATCTATTATATGGATAATCCAAGAAAAAAACTGATCATTTTAAATTTATATATTGACCTTATATATTTATATTCACTTGCAATCAAGTCTGACATTTTTTCTAGTTAGTATCCCAGTTCTAATGATAGAATAAGGATATAATTAATCATTCTCATCTCTTACCACTTTGGTAATCAAGGAGAAAGAGATCTTTGGAATGATCACAAGAATCCCAATTATTACCCAGGGAGGTAATTTGACCTCATCTTCTTTCTCTTAGCACTAAGAAATAGAGCAGAGTATAATCTGAAAATACCAAGGGTGGAGAAAGGAGTATGATTCTGCCATTTAATAATACATTAAACCAAAGCACTAAATGTGAAAAAGACATGTAACTTTACTTTGCAATGGTTCTCAAGGAAACAAAGTACAAGTGTTTTGGGTTGGACATTTTAGTTACTTTTTAATTTATTTTATTCTGTACATAGAGAGATTCTCAGTATTCTCTCTGAATACTTTCTTCTCCTATGCCTTCATGACACTTATTAAAAACATAATAGAACCTTAAAAACATAGTATCTACAGCACGACTTCCCTATTATTTCTGTTATCAATGCCTTCCTCTGTGAGAAACCACATTTAACAATTTACATGTGTTATGCCATTTCATCAATAGAAAAATCTACCTTTAAAATATGTCAAATAGTCAAGAGATTATTAGCATGAAGAAATAGAAATCGCTGAGTAATTCTAGTCTACCTTTTTTTTTCACATTCTTTATTTAGTATCATGTAAACAAGTATGATGAAGACCTTGATAAATAAGCTCTTTGAGACTGCAGTTTTGATTTTGTCTAACTTCAAGTTTATTTAAATTTCTGCTCAACGAATCAATTACTCTCATGAATTATTTAAATCCATGATCTGAGGGAGAGAAATATTTTTCTGGATGATATGTCACCATCATGATATTTTTGAGAGAGCAATAAAAGAAAAATCAATGAAGTGGGGTTAAAAATAAAAGATTCACCAATATTGTCTCAATAAATTTAATAAAAATTAAAAATTAAAAAAAATAAAAGACTGAGTTTATTTAACAGCTCTTCAATGAAACGTACTTGGTGATGAAACGAACACAAAAGAGGCTGGCCACACGGTGTTTGTGTTCAAGAGACAGTTTAAAAAGTTGGAATATAAAACCGTTAAATAATACAGAAGAATTACATTTTAATAATATTTTATTGCATAATTCCAACTAAAATGAAAATTCCTGTGTGGTATATTCTATTTATTATAGTGTGAAAGCTTCTGTATGATTAAGATCAGTGCTTTGAAAAAAAAATTACAATGAATCTTAGTTGATCTTATTAAAAAAAATACTATAAGAATTTTAAAAATTAACCAGTGTCATTAGAAAATAACCTGAAAATCTTTTATAGAAACCTTGTTTTAAATAAAGTATATGAGAGGGAAAGAATCTGAATAAGTGTGGAGACAGGGCACCGTTAATTATAATAAATAGTATGAGTAAAGGCACAAAAGCAATAAGGTTGAAGTTTGTTTGGAGGATAGCAAGGAAGTTTCTTCTTACAGAGCAATGATAGTTATTATTAGATAGGTAATGTCATAAAGCATGACATCTTGAAGAGTTAATTGAAGAATTTGGTCTTTAAGTTTAGATTTTAAATAAGTAGCCCATAAAATTTTATAAGTAGGTCTATAGTCACGGCCTTGAGGTTGGACAGATATGAATTTGATCTGGTTCAGTCCTTTACTAGCTTTTAATCTTAGGTTATTTAACTTCTTTGGAATTTATATCTTTCATCTGAACAGGAGAAATAATAATATATAACTCATGGAGTTGTTATGACAATTAAATCAGATAATGCATTTAAAGGCATAAAGTAAAAATGTGATAAATTATAACCCTTATACTAATTTTCATGATGATGTTGTTAGTACAGAACTATCTTAGATTTCTTTTTCCCCTGTGGATGAGAATGAGATAAATGGTGGAGCAGAAGCACTGTGTTCAAAAAATGGAGTTTAGTGTGCCTGAGAAACCACCAAGTAGAGATGTCCAATTCATCTTTGACAAAATGGGTTTGATGTACACGTCAAGTTGAAGTTAATGATATAGATGTCAGCATATATATAGCAATCAAAACAATCACATGGGAAAAAGATCTCAAAGTAAGTATATTTAAATTGTGGTTTCAGGTTTAGGACAGAAGCCTCAGAAATTTGGATGCTTAAAAGAAAGATAAAAGTAGAAAAATTTAAATGGTTTCTGAAACTTAAAAGAAAAACCAGAAGATGATTTTATGAAATCACAGGCAATTAAGTTACATCAATCAGCTATGCCCAATAATGCTGCAAAACAAAAATCTCAGAATTATAGCAAGTTTTTTTCCCCCCATGAGTCCACAGTTTAGGCCACCTGTGCTTTAGGCTGCAGAGATAACTGTGTTTAGCTGTAAGCTTTGCATTAAATTCATATCTACTCATATGTCCTCACATTCACCTTGGATCAGCAGGTTCCCAGAATATGTGCTTCTCTTGGTAGATGACAGTATAAGAACAAAGCCAAACTGCAAATGCATCACCTCTGCTTAGTTCACATTGAATACTATTACACTGGGAAAAACAAGTCATATCACCAAACACAACATCAACTGGTATGGCAGTATGCTCTATCAACAGAAAAAAATGTAAGAGAAATGAATATTTACTGAACAATAAACCCAAGCTATCAAAAGTCCTTTTGAGTTAATTTCTGCTGAAAGGTCAAGTGAGGTAATATCTGAAAGGTAACCATAGTATTTAGGAACTTAGAAGTATTTTGGTGACCACATAGTTTTACTAAAATGTCTGGTATAAAAAATAGGTTTTATTGGTTTAAAGTGAATTGAAGGCAAAGAATAGTAAATTAAACATAGACAAATGGTCAAAGAAATTTGGCTACGAAAGAGAAAAGAGAGAAATGACTGCAGTAGATTGTGGGAAGCATGAGTTTGAAGAAGGTTTTTGTTTATTTAATTTTGTCTGCATTGCTTTTAAGAGGAAAAATACCTAGGCATGCTTAAATGCTGGCATCAGGAAGCCAGTAGAGAGATCAAGATTAAAGATTAAAGAAAGAGGTGATAATAGATATAGTGAGGACCCAAAAAGATGGGAGATATAATCCTGAACCCAGAAAGAGAAAGATTTAGAAACTGGCTTTCTTCTTCCATTATAACAAATTGGAAGATTGGAGAATGTTGCTGTAGCTTAGGTTATAATTTTGAAAGTACAGGCTAGTAATCCTGGAAAAAGAAAAAAATTAAATAAAGAAGTAGCTAGAAATGTTAGCAAAAACAATATGACTAAAAAGTTTGAAGATGAGAGAAAATTGGAAGTTGAGAAGAAACGATTGGAATTAATGGGAAGAAGCATACCAGTATTAAAGCAAATTTTATTTCATGTTGAAAATAGAGATCCAGAATACAAGCAGAGGGACTAGGATTTGGTAAGAGAAGAGATCTTTCCCTATGATAGGTTTAAAGGATAGTGGTAGAGATAAACACATGGTGAAGTGAAGTCAAATTTAATTAAGTAAGGCCCTGCACTTTACAATGATATTTTTAGTAACATAAATATTAGTGTCATCTTCCAAAATATGGTACAGAGGGATGTGGAAGAAGGATGGACTTACAATTCAAACACAAAAATAACTTAGTTATGTGTGAATTACACTAAGAAATCTAAAAAGATAAAATAATTGATGAGCCCAACAAGATTACTTCATTAGCTACATATTAGCAAGAACTGAAAAGTTCTTTGTTTTGCAGTATTCTTTGTAAAAATAAAGGCAATATGAAAAAAAACATTATTGTGATAACATTTGTAACATTGTTTATCAGTTGATTCTTGAGAAATATTTTAATTGACTAGCAGTCATTACGCTCATATACACTCAAATCTATCATCTTAGATCAGACAATAGTCAATGGAAATATTTTCGTATATTGTCAGAAAACAATAGGTGATGGGATAATGTTAATAGAAAATCTTAGGATATAATTTTTATTTCAAAAATAGAAGCATAACCATGACCAATATACCATAATTACTCTCAAATATAAAACCAAATAAGTGGAAGAATATAACTTCAAATTAGACTAAAATAGCTAGTACGTAATACAATTTACATTGGAGAAAAGCACCTAGGAATAAAAAGGAGTTACTATTACAAAATAATGCATCCATTTTGTTATTATTTATATAAGAATTAGAGCAAGTGATCTTTGCTCTGAGTTTGTAAATAAATTATTCACTTTTCCCAACCATCTTGAGAATTTGGTAGAGTATATAAATCCTTTTTTAATGTTCATAGCAATCCAGAAAACATTTCTCCAAAGGTCACCAGAAAACCAGACTCCAAAATATTGTTCCCTCTGCACATTTCTCTCTCCACTACCAATAAGATACCTTTTTTTTTTGAGACAAATCAGTCTTTCTTAATTAGACATCAAAAGATATATGTGGCCAAACACAACAGAAGAAGCAAAGATTAGAACATTTAATGTACTGAAACAGGTTAGTATTTAACGTGAAAGAAAACAAATCTCCTAATTGGCTAGTAATGTTTGTAAAAAGTTATTTTTGATAGCAAACAAAAAGGATAATAGAAATGAGAAAGAAAAGAGAGAAAAGCATTAAAAGGTGATAAAAAGAAGTGTTGGTTCTGCCATCATGATGATCTTTAGGGTACTTTAAAGCTATCCTTTAGGCTTAGTCTGAGCAAGTGTGTATTTGTGTGCATATGGCATGTGTGTATTTATATGCACACATTATGGAATATAACTATTGGCTCCACTCAAACTGACTGATTTTTTTCATTCTCAAATGTAGTCTGAGAAGTTTCCAGAATGAGGTGGAACAGAGTAACCTTGAAAACTGCTTGCCAGATATACCGTGCAGACACAAGCAAAATTTTTTATCTCTTTAAAGCATCAAAGATTTTTACAAAATTGGATATTACTCAGAATTCTATCTAAAGTCCATTATTAGAGAAATATTGAATAAATCTATGATCTGGTATAAATTTAACAATTCTCCATTATTATTCATCATCCACAGCATTTGCCCATCTCAAACATGAACAAGTTTAGGACTGATGAAAAGATAAGCATAAGTAAGCTGAGCAGAGGTTCCATGGCAATAATAAAGCAGAAACAACAAAACAAGACACAGATAGTACTATCAAGTCCAAGGACATAGCAAGCAATGGTGAAGGAAAATACTCTCTGGATGAAACAAAACCTTCTTGGAGGAATGCTGACAAATTTTAATTCTCTAATAAACCAAATCATAGGCAATAACTAGCTTTGAAAAGTTCATATGTTTTTGAACATTCTAAAAATTACCACTATTGTCAAGATATCACAGGATCACACCTCCCTGAAAAATGGCAGCATTAAAAGGAGACAGAAAGTGAGGAAACAAACAAGAAATTATGCCACCTGTTTTAACTCCTCAATATATAATTTCAGTTTAGTATCAAAAATATAAGAATTTTTATTGCAAACATAAGCTTCTCACATGCCAAGAAATGATTCTTTGAGCATATTTTTCTATGACTAATAAAATCATTTAGGTTAATAGTTATGTATTCTTTTCTCTTCAAAACCAGTAACCTTAAGAGTAAAAATAAATAAGAAAAAAATTCTCAGTCTGGTGATTCAACATAGGAAATTTCAAGAAAGAACACTGTATGAAAATGTTGTTTTAAATATCTCTAATATCACAGTACAACTGAACATCATTTTTTTCTGAGTGATTTAATCACATTTTAAATAACTGTATTATGTACTCCTATAACAAATTTGATTGTATGCAAACAGGAAACCATATGTGTTTAGAAACATGGTGGTGTTCTCAGACATTGCTAGGGATGAAATTCAAAATCCAGGACATCTATAAACTTCCATGGCTTTTAAAAAGATATATATGTCTTAGCAGAAATCTAGCTCTCAAAGAAGCTGTGAAAAAGATTAAGATGAAAATATATGACTCAGTACATTTATTTAATTTTCTTTCCTTAATTACTCAAGGGAGTTTTTATAACATACTAACAGCAATTTGAAGTCAAATATGAAACTATATTAGAGCTTATTAAAAGAGGTGATTTAGATAGTAGAGATCTGCCAATTTTGTAGCAAGATTTCTTATAAAGAATAATCTAGATATGTTGTTTCTATTCTAGAGTTAATTTCCTTAGTGCTTTGAAATTACAAAGCTGTTTTATACCTAATATCTTTCTTTTATTTTATTAAATGCTCAAAAGCCATTTTAAGATATCTGACCAAACCATTGTCTTACTTGAAGCCATTGCTTACAGAGTAAAATACAAAGTCTGTAACATTCTAAAAGAATTTTCTTGATCTGCTATTTGTTCCTCCTCAACCACATGTCTTGGTACTTCACAATTTATACTTGATTGTATATTGGGTTTCTTTCAGTTGTTTAGAATATTCACCTAATGAGTTGCCTCTCCTTGTATTACAGCATTCATTACAGTTTTGTGTTATCTTTTTCTCTATTTTTCCAACTTAGCTAGATGCCTCCTAAGGCAGGGACGAGTTTGACTTATTCATTACTACTATCTCTCCAGACCCCAATACAATTCCTACCACACAATGGATCTGTGTTTCTGTACATGCTCTCTCTTTCTTTCTTCTGACTCTGTCTCTTTCTTCCCACCTACAATTACTATATACAACTAATGAAAGCAAGAAAGAAGTATTGTTCACATTATATCAATTTCTAGCTAAAGAGTCTACTTTGTAGATTATTCATGGGAAACAGGTTTTTGTTAACAACCAGAAACAGAAAAACAAGTAGCTTTGAGGGGTCAAAAATAGACGAATGAGAAAGAAGATACACTTGCCTAACTAGCCTAATCACCTAAATCAAACCTGGGAAACAATCAGATGGCAGACATTACAGCAAACTTTCATAACTATTTTTCCCACTTTAGAAAATGAAGCCACTCAGAGTAATAGAAGTTGAGTAAATTTTCCTCAAGAATATGTAACTACTAAGCACCAGAATATAGATTTAAATTTATGTGTATTAACAATTGGTATATTCTCTTTCCTACATAAGAAAACATAATCATATATTGAAAGTCTGTGACACTAAAATAACAATGAAAAGAGAGGGAAGTTTTTACCACTCAAATGTTAGAAAAACAACTTAGAATACATTTTAGCTTAAATGTTTTACAATCCCAATGAAAATCAAAATATTTTATGTATAAAATAGCAAAACAATCTATAGGGAAAATTTTATGTTTTATAATGTTATCGGTTACAATTATGTTTCATTTATAGTATTTCTTTACTAATAGTTTCATTTGGAAAGAAAAAAATCTTCTAAACTTGTTTGAAAGATTGGTAGTATTCAGTAATGGGGAGGATATACAAAGCAAACATTTTTTTCATGTTACTAGTATTACAAATTTCTAGAATCTTGTTGAAGAACAATTTTGAAATATAGATAATCTGTAAAAGATGTACCCTCTTTGTTACCAATTTCTCTCTAGAAATGTATCTTATAATAATCCCCAAAATACAGAAAAATAAATGTAAAATAATGTTCTTGTGGCATTCTTTCTTTAAAAACATGAAAATAACCCAAAGATACAATGATGGGATATAAATTATGTTTCATGCAAAGAGATATTATGTAAATGCTAAAAAACAATGTGTTAGCACTATCATGTATGAAAATAAGAGTTGCCAAAGATAAAAAGTAACAAAAAAGTGACAGAACATTACATATAGTATGATATAATTTTAATAATAATAATATATTTAAAACTATTTCTATGCATAAAAATATTTATGTGTATACACACATACACATGGTGTCAACAATAGTCAGCTCTGTTGGGTGGATTTAAATGAAAGATATTACAAGCTATTCATAAGATAGAATGTGATTATTTTGAAAAACAAAGTCCAATATATTTAACAATTTAAATGGACAAATTTTTAGAAAAATAGAATTTATCAAATATAAATAAAATAATAATTAGAAAATATAAATAGACAGCTAATAAAAAATAAAATTTTTAATTTAAAATTTTGTCACAAAAAAATTCTAAGGCTAAAAACCTTCCTCATTAAATTCTACAAAATATTTAAGAAGTACTATAGACCATACACAGACTCATACTAGAAGAAAAAGAAGGAATTCTGACTCATTTCATGTGTCCATTTAATGTGAACTTGACACTGAAATCTGACAAAAAAATTGAAAAACATAGCTAAAAATGTACTAAGTAAAATATTACCAATCCTAATCCAGTAGTATACATAATGAGTAATACATACATGATGAACATGTTAATTTATTTCAGGAATTCTGGTTTAACATTTAAAAATCAGTCAATATAACTCTTTTCAGTAATGTAATATAAGAGAAAAATTATATGATCATCTCAGTAAATTTAAATTAAAAAATTTAAAGCTCTTTGAACAAACAAAAATATGAGAAAACTTTTTTAAACTTATAAAGTTTATTTATGAAAATCTAACATTATAATAGCAAAGTTTTGAGAAATTTTGTTATGAGATCAAGAATGAGACAAAGATGTCAATTATCACACTTTCTATGCAACATTGACTTAGAGATCCTAACCAGTGCAATAAAGCAAGATTTTAAAAAGTTATAAGAAATGGATAAGAAATAAATTCATTTTTCTCCAATAATATAAGTATCTAGAACATTAAAAAGAATCAACAGAGAAATCATTAATATTGATAAGTAAGTTTTGTAAGGTAATAAAGATCAATAGACAAAAATCAATTATATTTCTAATTACTAGCAAAATAATTAGAAACTAAAATTTAGGAATTACAGTATTTATGATAGCATAAGAAAATCAAATACATAAGAAAAAAAATTAACAAAAGATATGCAAGCTTTTCACACTGAAAACTTCACTCATCATTTAGAGAAATTTAGAGAAAAGACATAAATGAAATCATAGATAGGCCACCATAAATTGAAAGACTCAATTTTTTAAACATGTTAATTATCCTAAAATTGTAGATTCAATACCATCTTAATCAAATTCCCACAAAAATTTCATAGAAATTAACAAGCTGACTTTAAAATGTGTATAGAAGGGCAAAGAGCCAGTAACAGTCAAGACAAACTTAAAGAACAGCCAAGCTGGAGGACTTTCTGCTCTTCAAGTGGGCAAAACACACATTAAGAAGTTCAGCTTTTATTAATGAAGGAAATGTATATTAATATCATAACTAGATATCCATCTCCACACATTCCCACTCACTAGAATAGTTTAAATTAAAAAGACTATTAACACCAAGTGTTGACAAAGCTATAGAGCAACTTGAAATTTCATATACAGCAAATTGAGCTGGAAATAGGCTCAACCACTTTGGAAAAGCTAGCAATTTCTACTAAGCAATAACCTATCAATCTGCAATTTTAATCTTAGATATATCTTAACAAAAAAAATGCAGAAACACACATGTGCTATAAAATACATGTACAATAATAAATGTTCATAAGAAAAACTATTAATAATAACACAAAACTAAACATTCTAGGTATCCAAAGAGTAGATCAGATACATACATTTTGGAATATTCATACAATGAAATTCTAAAGAGCAATAAAAATGTTCAAATCTATTGTTACATGAAAAAACATGACTATATCTCACCAAAAAGGTTGAGAGCCAAGGAAACCTAATGCCAAAAGGTACATACTGTATAAATCTGTTCATAATAATTTTAAAAACAGGCAAAATTATTCTATGGTCTTAGAATCAGAATAATGATAGCGATTGGAAGGGACTGGAAAAGATCTTGGGTGCTGACAACGTTCTTTATCCTGAACTAAGTGTTGATTTCATCGGTGTAAAAATTTTGTTATAATTCATCGAGTAGACCTTTTTCTGTACACTTTACTGTATTTATGTTGTTCTTTAATCAAAAAGGTTTTAAAAAGGCAATACAATGCTTTATTGAAAGTGAATGTCTTAGTTTCATAAATTCAATTGTGCATAAATCAAAATTTTAAAATAATTTTTTATAAAACCTGGGTTAATTTTCTAATATCAAAAGAGCTGTTATTCTACCTAAAATAATATATGCAAACCAAAAGAAAAATACAGTAAGCCATTCCAGTAGACATTTTAAAAGATTTTTAATTATATTATATTGCTTTAAAGAATAAAAATCTGCAATAGAAATTTTTATTTGATATAAAATTTTGTTATATTAATGTGAGTCTCCAACTGGAATGCCATAAATATTGTTTATAATATCTTAGGCAATCTTGCCTGTTACAGATTGCAAATCTGTACTTTTAGTAACCATGACAATTAAATACTCTCAAATTAGAAGTCTTAGAATAGAAACACTGTTTATGGTGTGTGATGTTAAGAGCAAAATTAGGGCAGAAAAACATAAAAACTTCAGATGCTTAGTTCAAAGTTTAAATAATGAATTTTCAAACAGCACATTGTAATTGCCTAATTCATGTTTGTGGAGCTGCCTCATGTAAATAACGGCAGTGGAAGACCATTGTGTTTATGATATATCCATATATACAGCATATATAAATTTAGAATAATTTAATCTCTTGTGTTGTTACTAAGTATATTGGGGAGTCTAAGGATAAATACTAATCATCTAAAACAGAAAATTTAAACTGTGACTAACAAAATACTAAAACCAGATATCATGAAGAAGCAGAACAAGACAGTGATTAGTAACTTAGGCTTAAAAGTCAGATATCCTGAATTTGCATTCTAGCTTCCCTAACAGCTTTTAATATCTCTAATTTTTCTTATTTATAAAATGGTAAAAATAATAAATAAAATAAACTTTACTGGGTTTGGTTGTTATAACACAAGTAACACACTTAAAAGAATGCCTAACTCCGAGCAACTGTTAAATAAATGGTTGTTTTAAATAATTGAAGTACAGTTATAGGGAAGAAATAGTTTGCACAAGTCAAATAGCAAAATCAGTCTTATATCTCAGAATTTTTAATTTTCAAACTGAACTCAATCAAGTGTTTTAAGTAAGTACCCATCTATTTTTCATAAGTTTAACAGTTACACTATTTCTGCAAAACAGATTTGACTCATCTGATTCTCTAAGACTGTATGAAGACATGCTAAGTCAAACTGAAAAGTTGAATATCGTCGGCTTAATTAAGAATATCTAGAAAAGTATTTTAATAATCCTTTAAAAAGATGAGAAAAAGAGCATTGTACTTGTCACCAAATATAAAAGAAAATACACTCTGAAGTAAAAAGATGAGTGTAATATGGATTTGTGTGTATGTGTGTGTGTGTGTGTGTGTGTGTGTGTAGTCTAAATAATGAATCAATTAAATAAAAGATTTTAAAATATGTTTAAAACAAAATCTGCAGTGAGGTGGGTGGGTTTCTTCTCAGGTTATTAAAAATGAAATTGAAAACATATATAGGTATTAGTGCAGTATATTTTTACTTGATTGTTTAGGACTCTCAGTTAATTTTTAATATCAGAACCAATATTCTTTACCTGGGAAAAATGGTGGCCAGTTGTCAGCACCTATCAGTGAAATGTTTAGGCTAATCATAATACACCAAACATGCAACTATTCTTGTCCACTACTATATGATATTGGGTAAATTACTTATTTCTCTGAATTAGTTTCTTTATCTGTAAGTATGGATAATCATGCCTTTCAATCTAACTTTTAGAAATGTTATAAAATATCAAATGAGGTTATGCATGTAGCTCTGCTTTGTAAACTACTGGACATGACACCAATGCAAGACCTTTTATCAAATAAAGAGAAGGGGGATAATGTTTGCCAATATTCAGCTCCACGACAGCTAAATATGTGTATAGACATTATCTATTTAACTAAACATTTCTTCTTCCTTCAAAAAAGCAGAATTATTTAAAAGAGAGTTATCTACTAATTTAGCATTTGGGAATTACTCAGTGCCCTTAGTATGGCTTTTAATTACAAAATTGCTTATTAAAGGACCCTCTTTTACCTATTTCTCTGTATAAATCATCAAAATCAGGAAGTTAATTTCTGAAAAATTGCAAAGATTGACACAGCTTCTAGTTTTTATTTATTGATTTCCTAAGTAGAACCATAAATCCTTAATTTGTTGAAATCTTTATATGAGTTTAGTCTTAACCTTCATTTATTAATTTCTTCATAAAATATTCATTGAGTATCAACTATATGGCAAGCCCTTCATGACAAAGAAGAATAAGGCATGGCCACTACCCTCAAGGGCGTATAGCAGGGTAACAGATAAGCAAGCATGGGTTATACTATGGTATAATAAGTGCTGGCTGAGGTATCCACAGGTTGTTGTGGAAACACTGAAAAGAGTTCAAAACTTAGCCTAGAAGTTTAGGGAAGTCTACAAAAGTAGCAGCTGACTTGATGAGCTTTCAAGAGTTTAGCAGTTGATTACAGGACAGACAAGGAGACAGGTTATTTCTATGTTATTTCTATCAGATAATAGAATATGGAGAAATAGCAGAGTTTGGAAAAAGAGAGAAAAAATGGTATTTTAGGAGAAATGCAAATAGTGTGTTATGATTGGCATTGTGGGAGACTGGAAATGGAAGAGACTGGAATAATGAGAAAACAAATTTTAAAAAGTAAACAGACAATTTAATAAAGGACTTTGGAGACAATGCAAAGGACTTAGGGCATCTTATTTCAGAAAAAAAAAAGAGGGCCTTAGCAAAAGTTATTCAACAGAGAAGGTACCTGATGAGACTGGTTTTAGATAACTTTGATTGTGGTATGAAGAATATGTTCAAAAAGAAGACTACAAGAGAAAGAGACTCTGAACTCTAGATATCTTCATTTCCTACACAAGAAATAATGACTTTTAGTGATTAAGTAACTTGTCCAAAATCACATGGATAGTAACTGACCAAACTGAGTTTCATGCAAAGCTCTGTACAACTCTAACACATATATTCTTAAGGAACAGGGAAACTGCTTCTTATAAAAGAAACTATAATGCAAGCAACTCTAATCATTTAGAGAATAGTAACAAACAAAGCAGTGCAGAAAAAGCAATGACACGATCAAGTCTACATCATTAAAATCAAGTATAGGGGTAAGCAATTATCCAGTGAACTAAGGACCATCTGGATAATCCTGACAAAGGCAGATTTAGTGCCTGAGTCATTCAGATAATTGTGCAAACAATGTGGCCTGCTCTGGCTGAGTAACCTGGTCATTAATATCTTTGTAGTATGGTTTGCCCCATGGCACTTTTGAAATGGACAGTAGTAGCCCAGAAAGAATTAAGGTACTATTCACTTCACAGGAGAGCCGCATAAATAATAATGAAATCTTAATAGACTGAGAATGTATTTTATATGTCCCCAGGAGCCATTTCACACAGGGATATATACATAATACACAGAAGCCAAATCCCACTTTAAAGAAAGCAAGAAGTTCAGCAATAGTACCCTCAAATGTGTGTTCTTATATTCAATTTATCAGGTAGCAGAAAGTTTTGAGCATTAAAGCAATGAAAGATACCACTGCTAATAGATTTATAGGTTAAACTACAATAAAGTTACAAATTTCTGTAAGTCCAAAAACAAAATATAAAAGGCAAAAAACAAGGTGAGGAAATTTTTTATAGTATACAATAGATTTTTTATTAAACTAAGAAAATGTGAATACCCCAAAAAAGAAATAGTCAAATTAAATACAAAAAATAATAAGTACAGAGTCAATAAACATAAAAACATTTCTCAAACTCACCCATTGAAATACATCTTAAAAAATTACTAGATACTCAATTTGTACTTCAAGATAGTCACAATTTTAATGTGTTAATAAAAATATTGCCATATTTACTTATACTGAGTATTAATTCATGTATAAACTCTTTTCTGGGGGCAATTTAGTAACCATTAAAAGTCTGGAGATATATATTTGACCAGGTAATATCTAAGAAGTTATAAGGAAATCATCAGAAATATAAAATTAATGTAGATTTATGTTCATTTTTGTAAGTATAAAAAAATACTCTAAAGGCTCTATATAAAAGAATACTTGGCAGCCATAGAAAATGATTAGTAATAATATTAAATGAAACAAGTGTACGCCTATGTTATGATGTTAAGTGGGGGAAAATTAAATATGAAAATAAATATTTGTTCTAATTCCAAATCTGCAAATTTAAAATGCTGATGTATATTTATAATAATAAAACTGGGAGATTACAAGTGCATCTCGCTGAGAATTTTCTTTTATTTATAATTTTTTCTGAATGATTCTCTATTTCCTTATAATCATAAAAATGTTATTTTTAAAGTAATGTTAAATGGATATACCTTTGAATGCAATTTTACACAATAGTTCATTCATAAAACCATAGTGAAATAATGTACCATCCTCCTCCTGCTGCATTTTCAAGGTCATACAACTGCTAAGTTCTATTCTCAAGATCTGAACCCAAATGTTCTTGCTCCGAAGTGAGTTCTCTTTAAAATAGGGGGCACAGGGAAACTTTCAAAGCAGAGCAAAACCAATAATGAAAATTAAAAATGCATTATACCAATAATAATATGTGGCATCTCAGATTCAAGCAGAGAGTCTTATACACTGAGATATTTGATAAATTATGTACTACACTAATCCAGACATGCAATGACAGATAAAACTGGTATTGAGAAAAACAGAGAAATATATAAATTAGAATTGAGAATAAAAATGAATAAATCAGTTACTAAATAGATGGTGGGTACTTGGAGGTAGAGGAAAAGAAGTCTTTAAAAAAAAAACTAATCACAAACCAGAAAGCCTGGAAAACCATAGTACCCTATGCTAAAAGCCACTTTAAGAGTGATGACTATTGATGGGAAAAAGCGAAAAACAGTTTTACTATGTACATTACCATTACCATAAACAGTACTTCTACTACTAATAGCTATTATTTATGAGTCATTACTCTGGACCTCTGCGCCAAACCCTACTTTAAATTTACATATATTATCTCATTTAATACTCAAACAATGCCACAAAAAACTACAGTGTGATTATAATCCCAATTGATTTACTGATATTCACTTATCTGCATTATGATGTGTAAATATTTACACATGTAACTTCCTTCCAAAACCTGTGCTCTTAGCCACTAAAATAGTATTTGAAATGGCTAATGGAGAAGAGATTAGGAATGGAAATATAGAAAGAAAATTTTATTTCCAATAAAATAAATTGTCATCAATTTGGAGAATCCATTGGAAAGCTAGAAGCAGAAAGAAGAGATAAGAGGAACACAGAGAAAGAAAGATTAAAAAGAGAAAAATTATGGCATCAGATGATTGTGATATCAAGAAGCAAAATTTCAAGGAGATGGACAATATGGAAAATGGCAGATCAGAAGGTAAGAAAAATAAACAATATGCCAATAAAAAGAAAACAGACATTGAACAAGTAGAAGAAGAGCTTAAAGATGACTTAGAGAAGACAGGTTTTGTGATACAACACAGACAATGACCAATTTACATGTAGAAATGGATAGGAATGGGAAATGGAAATGGATGGACATTGTTGATTTTAATAAGGCAATTACATGGCATAAGTTGTATAAAGAAATATGAACTGTCTGTCTTTTAACTTGGTCTCTAGTTTGTCTCAAGAGGCACAAGATAAGACAGACAGAATAACCTGTACATAGTCATAAATCACATTGGAAAACTGAATTATTTAGTGGAAGGATATAGAAACATATCATCCATTACTCCTTGTGGAAAGGATAATGGAGCTAAAAGTTTCCAAAAGTAGTTCCCAAAACATAGCCTTCTTTCAAAAAATAGATTATTCCCAATCATTTGCATCCATCCCAATAACTCCTTATGATGATGCTTCTTCAGTAAAAATCTTTTAGTCTATTTAGAATTGTGTTCATTGTGGTAGACTATACAAAAATATATGCCATGGTGTTTTCCTAAAAAGTACTTCCTGTCTAATTAGACAAATCAGACGTGCAAATAAGGGTTAAGCAACAAAAATAAGACTGATTGCATGAATAACTGAATAACACTGGTCTATATTATTACTGGTATCAGTACTGACCAAATTTTATTACTAGGACCAAAAACTATGGGAAGCTGAACTATTCGAGGGGAAACTGCTATGCAATATAATAAACAGTAGTTTATTAGAATATTCCAGTTGATGTAGTGATTTAAAAAATACTTTAAGCAAATTACTTGTGTCCTCTAAATCTGAGAAAATTGAAAGGTTATCATCAGGATGAAATAATTCCAGGCATTTGGGAAAATAAATGCACAAGAGGATCCATGTAGCACAAATAACTATAATATAAAACAGCAGCACAGGTTTAAATATCCGGTTCACAAGTAAAATTTGCACAAAGAAATATATCAAAACTACCCTCAAAGGTTATAAAAGTCCATTAGTTCTACATCCTGTAAAGTGGGTGGATTCTTTTCCCCCAGATCTCTAAATGCTGCTGGCAAAATGTTAACACCCAAATAAATTTACTACCAAATAATCAAAGTGTAGATATAAGCAAACCATTATGCTCTGATGAGTTTAATAAAATATCCCAGATATGATATGTATTTATTTGATATGTACGTTACATTTTAGGCTGGTAAGGTTCACATATACACCGTGAAGCTGTAAAACTCATGAAAATAAACAAATATCATATAGCACACTAAGAATATATTCAAAATAATATTTGAAAATGTGGTTCTTCATGTGCATTATTTTATGCAGGGTTTCCTCAGCCTGAGCGCATCTTCTCTGGCTTTTCCCCCAAAGGAGAATTTGATTCCCTTTTGCCCCGCCCACTCAGTGCTTCCAGATTGCTTCAGAAGGCCAAGGCAGCCTGCTCAGCAGCAGGCAAATAGGGCTGGGTGTGCAGGAGCTATATATAGCTCCGCCTTGGAGATGAGCACTCACAAGCACACATACAAATGCCCATGCTGGATTTGGCATGAATAAATGAAAAAAAGGTTGCAGCTCTCCACTCTCCCTCTTTTGCATCACCCCAATTTTTCAACAATTTTCAAAGCAGAGTGTCATCGGTCCCTGAGAGTGATGCAGCGTCTAATTTCTCTGCGGTTCTTCTGCCTACTGTTTCCACCAGTTTGTCTCCGGCAGGAACCAGCACTGGGCCAACACCTACTTCCCAGATGCGGTCACCCAGGGAGGCTGCCTCGCAGCCACTGCGAGCCCATTCGGGCACAATTATTTGACTCTCTGGGAATCCCCGAGAATAAACCCACCATTTAGAAACTAGGTGAGAAGGTGAATCCCAGGAGGCAGCACCAGGCGAGGGAGAGAAGCAGCAAAGCCTTAGCAGTCTCTCCCCTCCCCAGTTTACTGCAGAGAGGGAAGAAGGGCCCATGTCTTCTCAATTGAAACGTAATTAATCCGAACATACCCCTCGAGTTGCAGGATTTTTTCCCACTCCTGACTCCCGAAGGGCGCCACCTTTTAAGAGGGCGGCCAGAGAACAAACAAGTCCCTTCTTCCCCTCAGTGCAATCATTCCCAGTTTTTCCCGAGATGTGCTAGAGTCTAGACGCAAGGTAGAAGAGGAAGAACGAGTAGGTGCGAGCAGGAGTGGGGAGAAGCTCTTCCTGATCAAGGAAGACCTGCGGGTTCCCGGCTGCTCACACGTTTGCTCCCCCAGACTCTGCCTTGCGGGGTCGACATGGAACCCCGCAGGCGCAACACCCGAGGTGCCAGAGAAGCCTGAAAGGAAAGTTGACAAAACACAGATGGGGGCTCGGTTCCCTCTCCTCCGACACTGCCGCCCTGCCCTGCCCGTAACCCCTGGCTCCCGCATCCCTCTCCTCCTTTCCAGCATCCAGACTCCCTGCACCCCGATCCCTCCTGCCGTACTTCACGACGAGAGCTGCGGCCACCATATGAGATTTGGGGGTGACGAGGGCGGGGCTTGGGGGAAGGGGAAGCAAGGCAACAGTAGTGTGGAAATACGCATTCTTTATCCTATTTGCAAAGAAGAAAAAGTCTTGTCTCCTACCTGTTCCCTGTTCCTGCTAGCCTGGGCGCGGCACAGCTGGACCACTACCTACAGGTTTCCCACTTCCGCTGCAAACACCTGGGAGCGCATCTCCCAAGCACGCGCCCCTCCTCGCCTCCGCGGAGCCCACCAGAGCTACTTGACAGCAGTAGCCGGGCCTTTTAGAGCGGTCATTGGCTCCGAAGAAAAAGTGGGGCGGGCACCGGAGGAAATCCCACATCTCTGATTGGACAGGCCAGATGTCACTCTTACTCCAGGACCAGGGCTTGCTGTGGACTGGGGTAGCTGCTAAACCCTGCTGAAAAGGGTCTCTGCAGTGCCTGGAACCAAACCTGCTGCTACTGGATCAAGGATCCCTAACAGTAGGAAAACTGGTTTGATGACTTGTCATCTGAGACCCCAAGAGGAAAGGAGGAGCCAGCCATTTCCAGAGAGCCAAAACTTTACACAGCTTCCCTGAAGAGACCATCTTCTCTAAGTGATTTGACAGACAAAAATATCAGGGGCAGTGCCTCAGTGAAGAAGCATGAACTTTGATTAAAAATGAAGCAAAACAGAAAATATATACTTATATAAAAAAAATCACAAGAAAATAAAAAAAGACATGAGGGTTTTATTTGTTTCAAGTTTCCATTATAATTCAAAAGTAATATGGCAGTGTTTTCATGTGAAGAAAAGGTTAAATTGCTTATTCTGTAATGCTGAGACTCCCAAATGTTCCATAGTAGGAACAGTTTTAAATGGGAAAGCACTACATAATAACTGCTCAAGTAAGAATAAAGGAAGGAAGTTAAGGCCAAACTGCATGAAGGACTTTCCTTGGGCAATTCATTAGGTGGCAAAACTCTTAAAATACCACCATACTGATTGATAATTAATCTCTTCACTTTCTACTCATATTATCTATCATTCCTTCTGTGCTCAAACCCTGAGGCTGCAGAACATGTATAAGCCAATCCAAACCTACATGATCTCAAGCCTGTCTTTTAGGTGTACAGGGAGGAGGGTAAAACAACTTTGTGCCCATCTTCCATCTCTGCCATTTGTTCAGATGGATCAAGAAGCTTTGGAATTCAAGAGGCTTCTTAAATGGGAAGAATGATAGAAAGATCACAACTTAAGTTGGGGATAAGGAGGTGTCTTATTGTTGTGCCACATAATGAAACAATCTTCTCCCTCACAGGCTGCCTCCTTTCTGAAAAATAGCCAAGTTCTTCATCCACCTAAATTAAGTCGCTATTCTTAACCAAATCTGAGCATATGATACAACTCCCATCTTCAAAGAGCTTATGATAAACTTGAATCACTAGACAGCTATTAGAGAAGATGATATTGTTATTAAATGCTAAATCACGGTAGGCTATTAGCTTAGTGCATATGCTTGTTATTACTATTAGGCCAGACTCTTCATAAAACTGGAGGAAACAAATTAGTATTTGAAAGTGGGTAAAGAACCCTAATAATAATTTATAGTGATCAATAGATACGATTCTAATACTGGAAACCTCTTTAATGCTAAATGAGAATAGCCAAAAAACATAATGGCAAGTTTCAAAACCCTACCAGTCATGTTTCTACATAATATGCCTATTAGTCTTTCACCTGCACTCCAGGCACCCACACCAATTGTTCCACAGAACTGGACAAATCATTCATTACCTAGTACATTTACTGAGCACTTATTCTGTGCCACACCCTGTGTTAGGGGCTAGGAAACTAAACAAGAATAATACATAGAACTTGTTAAAGAGGAACTTGGGAAATGAACTTCAGCAGATCCTCTAGATTTAAGTAGTAAAGAAAGGCAGAGCATTAAGGAAAGCAAATGAGTATTGAAGTTAGCACAGGAGTTGAAATTGAAAGTGAAAAGTATACTAAAGAAATATCTGCTATTCTTTCCTTCTTTCCTTCCTTCCATTCTTTCTTCCTTTCTTTCTTCCTTCATCCATTTATTCATTCAACAAATATTACTATTGTAAATATAGAGGTGAATGAGATAGGCAAGTTCTCATGGAGCATATTCTTTATTCTTCAAACAATGTTATTTTGTGTAATTACTGATATAATTACAGCTCTGTATGTTTGAGTGTGCACACATAAACACACACACACACACACAACTTGAGAACAGTATTAGAGTAATTTCTATCTGGTCATCAGATACCTCATATATTTTCAGGTAAAACAAACTCTCTCCAGGTTATGGGTTATTATCTTCAAGAGAAAACTTGCATATCTGTTTCTGGAATACATATATTCTAACGTATATGAATATATCAAAAGTATCTGCTGCAAAGCATATTATATTTTCCAAATCACTTTTGGACACAATTCCCCTCGTTGTTCTTAAGTAAATAGTAGAGTCATAGTTCGCCCCATTTCACAACTGAGGAAATTAAAATAGCAAAAGAAATTTACTTTTTTGAAAATAAAGGTAATCAAAAAATAATTGTGCATACAATGCTTAGTATATAGAAGACTTCCAATACATACTTATTGATGAGTATATGGCTTACAAAATGAGAGAGTTTGAAGAACTTTAGAAACCACCAACTTATATTATGAAGAAAAGAATCAGGCATTATTATTTGCTCAAGGTCAAGGCATATATCTAGTTAGAGGCAAAGCTGAGTCTAGAACCCAGATCTTAGTAATGCTCATTCATTACTTTTTCCACCATAATGAACAATAACTTTTTCTGATATCTCTTTGAGCATAGTTCTTACCCTTTTCTTCCCTGAACCACACAGTCTTTTGAACTTTTCATGACTGATTCAATGGTGTACTCATCTTCCAGCATCTATAAAAATATATGAAACATGCCTTTTTAACTAGAAATTAAGCAGAGCATAATCAGTAGCTGAGATGCAGTTCACTTGTAGGTTTGGTGTCCACCTCTTGAGACTGGTATCAGACTGGTGTTGAGCTATAAAGAAAGCTGATAGAAATGAGTGGCCAACTAGGCCAATTGCCTCTGGCACTCATTGTTCTTAAAGTGAGGAAGAAGAGAATGGGGAAAGGTCAGTCTGATCCTCCTTATCTGACAGCCTGGTATAGAAACTAATTGCAAAGCTTCAAAAGACACAGTGGGAAAACTTCGCCTTGTTTCTTGGATGGCTCTGATTCCCTAATTACTCAGAGTTCCATAGCACACTTTATTAGGCATCACATTGCTGAGCCTTCGTTGGTCCTACTATTGAATTTTTCAGCCATCCCCTCCTTCTTCCAGTCTGCATTGCCTCTTATTCTTGAAACATTCCAATTTCCTACAAGCAGTGATTAAATCCCAGTGAGAGGAAAAAAAACTACAGCAACAGTACAGCTTTCCACAGCATGTATTTCTTTTTTCTCCTCTGCTCCACCCACCATTTCCTCACTTCAAAGCTTCCCAGGAGAATAGTTGCTAACATAGTCTGATACAGCAAAGGGGAGAATAAGGGAAAAGGATCTTTTCCAACCAAAATTTCAAGCTCAATTCAATACAGCAGAAAGACGACGGAGGCTCTGCCCACTAGTTTAAACAGAGTCATGCTAAACCCAGCCTGCAGCATCTCAGAGAAGATCACATCAGCCCACTGACCTAGCTTTTACATAGCCAATTGGGAACACAGCAAAGGGATGCACGCGCACGAGAGCGCGCGCATGCACCACGCCCCTTCACCTCCCCTCCCCCACAACATTCACATTCACAGTCAGTGTCACATGGCAGAAAGAATAGTTTTTAAATACTAAATTTTGGAAATACAGTCAACAGTAGCAGCTTGCTACTTAGAGCCACCGCAATCTTTTTGGAGATTAAGAAAAACAGAATTCCTTTTGTTTAGTGACTGCTATGAACCAAAAAGGCAGTTTTACAGAAAAAACAACTTGCTAATATTACAAGCATATCTTCACACAGATTTTATAGAGTCCACTGCACCCAATTAGCATAATATAAATTTATATGAAATACAACAAAAGGGCATTTTACTCGTTAGTTCATAGTAAATATGTCCTTTAAATTCTTTGAACTCATGGAACTCATAAGGAGGGGCCAATACTCAATTCAATTGTTAAATTGTAGCTTCTGTCTCTGTTATTCATCAGGAGTAGGCAGTCAGATATAATTATGAACTCCCACTGTCAACCCTAATTAATGTCTTTTCTTTCTTAACTGCCATTATAGATATAGAAAATTTTATTTTCTTCACTATGTCCTTGAAATGATGATTACCTTCAGCATCTGGAATAGACATAGGATAGGACATAAGACCTTTGTTCTACTGTAAACTAGTAACTTGCTGAGAAGATAGAAATAGAACTTTAAACCTGCTTTCTATGCTATAAAATAAGGGACATAGCTATACAGTAAGAAACTATTGGCTAAGAATATGGTATCAGCATCTTTATATAAGATCATCTACCTACATATATGTCCTAACCCCCAAAAAACGGAAAGAAACAAGAGAAGATGAACAGAGGAAAGAATATGTCCATTTCATCCAAATTTATTGACTTAAAGTTGTTCACATTATCCCCTTCTTATGGGCTTAATATCTATTGGATCTGTATTTACAATCTTCATTCCCAATAGTCAAAAATTGCTTTTCTCTTGTCAGTTTTCTAGTGTTTACAAATTTTATTAATTATTTCAAATATCAATTTTGGCTTCATTATTTGTCTCTAATGTATTTTTGTTTTGTATTTTATTAATTTGTGCTTTTATCTCTATTATTTCCTTCCTCTTATTTAGCTTTGATTTGTTCTTTTTCTCTGTTCTTAAGGTAAAAGTATATGTCTCAATTTTTCACCTTTTGTTCTTTTTAATATTTGCTTTTAAGGCTGTAATATTTTTTAAGTAGTGCTTTAATGTTTCTGACAAGTTTTAGTATATCTTATCTTCATTGTTATTCAGTTCAAATATTTTCTAATGTCTGTTTCTTTTTTTGTGTGTGTGATCCAAAGATAATTTAAAAGCACATTGCTTAATTTATAATCACTTTGGGTTTTTCTACTTATCTGTTTAAAATTTTTAATTTAATTTTATTGTTGTCAGAAAAATACTCTAAAAGAATTTCAACTTTTTTTTGAAGCTTTGTTTAAACTGCAAAATTTGCATTTTTGGTAAATGTACTCAAAAGGAATGTAGAAGTTCAGTGTCTTGTAATAGAGAGATAACTACTATTAAACCATCCACCTTATAGATACAAACTATATGCTCTGGCAAGAGAAAAAAAAAACCTACCTGAGAGCACTAGAGCATAACCAAAAGCAGGAAGAAACTGAAGCAATAACTATGTGTGGGGAAAAAAAATGGCAGTGGGTAAGTTACCTATTTTATACAGCTTTCATCTTGAGGAAAGTTACCAGAGAGGAAAAAAATAATTCTGGCTTGAAGAACAAGAGGACAGAGTTCTGGATAATGACAGAAAAAAAGAAAATGAGACAGAAATCCTGGAGAGATCCGGAAAGGTAGAGTCCTCAATTCAAACTATAAACTCTACTTGAATCTTAAACTGATTCCTGAACATATACACAGCACATACGCCAAGCAGCCCAGATAAGGCTAAAAGAACTGTAGTGGGCTGAGTAATGTCCCCTAACCATCTGAAACCTGTGAATGTTACCTTATATGGCAAAGTCTTTGCAGATGTGATTATGGATCTTGAGACAGGGAGATTATTGTGGATTATCCATCTGGGTCCTAAATGCAATCACATAAATTCTTATAAGAGAAAGGCAGAATGAAATTTTACTATACACAGAGCAAAAGGTGATGCAAAGATAGAACAGAGAGGTTTGAGGGTTTGGGCCTTAAAAATTGAAGTGATGCAGCCATATGCCAAGGAATCCCCAGAGCCACCAGAATTTGGAAAAAGCAACAAACACGGAGTCTCTAACAGAAGGTTAGCCATGCTGACACTTTGAGTCTGGCCTAATGATACTGATTTGGATATCCTGAACTCCAAATGTGTAAGAAAAATACACTTTTGTTGTTTTAAGACATTTTGTTGATTTAAGTAAGAAGACAAAATTTTGTTTTGTTGTGCTAATTTATTACAGCAGCCATAAGAAACTAGTACAATAACTTAACAGAGATTTCAACTACTGTTTGCCAAATGGGAGACAGAGTTTGGAGCTTGAGTGAAGCCACATTAACTGCCTTCTAAAACAAACAAATAGAAGATATTAATACTCTTCAAAAAACACAACAGAACCTAGAATCTCTACAATGTACCATTACAATGTCTAGGATATAATCTAAAATTACTAGACATATTTGACTCCTTCTGTTACCCTCCTCAAAAAAAAAATATTACTAATACTTAAGAGTAAAGGTAGATATTGAATTAGCAAACAAGAATTTTTAATTGTTATTATAACTATGTTCAAAGGTAAAAAATAAAATTTGTCTATAATTGATATTTTCCCCAATAAATTTTCTGCACATGAATTTTCCATTCTTGAAGTGGTTTCCTTGGTAACCAAACACAATGTAATAAATCATGTATGCTCATTATAGAAAATATGAAAAGCTAGGAGACATAATAGTTGGAAAGAAATCTAGCAAGAAATTGTCAAATTATTGTTTAATATTATTACTTTACTAGACTTTTGTAACTACAAATTTTCCCTAAATTTTTATGGGTATTCCAATTAAAGGTTAACTAATTTTAATTACAACTAAAATATTGTTTTTTCCTTCACCCTTTTCCTCCTTCTTTTCAGCAATTATGGTTTATATCTCTCAAATTTTAATATCCATTTTTCCAGACTTCCCCTTATTATAAAAATATGTTCAAGATGCTCTCATAAAAAATTATTCAGACCCTGCATTTTTCTCTAAGTACAGTATGAGAATCTGAGAATTGAATATTTACCACTGTGGCCCTCATATGTCCCTCTCTTTTGGTTTTCTTCCTAATTCTTTAAAAACTCTAAAGCTCTTTCCCCAAATTATTCCTCTCTCTCTCTCTCTCTCTCTCTCTCTCTTTTTCCCTCTCTCTCCCCTCACCTCTCTTTCTCTCTCCATTAATTTTATAAAAAATTGTACACCTGGTTCTTGACTCTTATTTTACCTTTTCTTGTGTGATATTATACATTCTTCTGGTTCTAACTTCCTTTTCTAGGATAATTTTCCTAAATTTTCAACCTTGAATCTACTTGACAGCAGATGCATAAATCCATTTTTTCTAGTAAATTTTTTCTACTTGGAGGATTCAAAATCATATTAAACTCAAAATATCCAAAACTGAAATAATTACCTTGGCACAAGTTATAAAGAAACATTATAAATACAGAACCTGTATATTTCTGAAAGAGTAAAAGGAAATAGACATGATATTTAGATAGACTCTTAAAGGAAGAATTGCTCAAAGCATGCTTAAGAATTGAGATAATTTAATTATGATTAAAGCATAAGCACAAAGAGAATGAAAAATTGGTTAAAAACAGTATGACCTCCTCACTATTTCTCAGATGTTGAGGCACAGTTCAATTGTAGGGACTTTACACATCATTATGATACTATAATATTTTATTGTAACTATTTGCTGGTGTATCTCTTTATTGCAAATAAAAAGCTCCTCAAGGGCTAAAACTATATTTGATTGATTGGAAATCTTAGAAAGAAATAAAAATAAGTTACTTTACTTTCTGTTACATATTATTTGAGAAACTTTCAGAAAAGGTGCCATATGAACCAGAACTTTAAAAGCAAACAGAAATTAATTAGATAAAGGGTAAGGAATAGTAGGGATGCAGTTTTATAGTTAAGAAAATGTAATTTTTTTTAGTTTGCTTGTATTTTAAATGTAAAGCATAGATTTTTTTTCTCACATTAACAGTTACCATAGAAAGAACATCTCTATCACTTTTTATTTTAATGAGTTCTTAACTTGAAGGTTAATTGTGAGAAATATGGCAATTTGATGATAAAAGCAAAGAATATTATAAATCCACCTAGACAAATAGAGAATATGTAAAATTTAAATTTTGGGACCCTAAATTCTTGCTGTTTCTGAAGAAAACAAGGTCATGAATGTTATTCTATTAGTTCCATCACCCTTCATTTGAATATTCAGTAGTAATATGAGGAACACATAGCACAAGTATCTCATCGCACAGGGAAAGCATAAAGCATAGCTAAAGAGGAAAGCATTAACTGCTGACAGCAAATCTGAGCATGTAATCACTGTCTAATTATTGAATGAGAAACTCTGCTTAAAAAATTTTACTTTAAACTTCATGTGGATATAATTATTTCTCCCCCCACCACCCCTAAATCTGTACCATTTGATATTGAGATAAAATTGATATTGAGATTAAAAAAAGCCTGCACGACTTGCCAACTGGTTTTCTACCTTGGCGGGGTAGGGAGTTGATTTATATATTTTTAGACATATGTCATATATTTTTGATATATATGTATCTGTCAGTCACATATATATAATTATGATAAGCTATAAGCTGCTTTCCCAATTTACCTGAATGCCTGAATTTTTTTTCCATATGGATATTGCTTTTTAAAAACTTTATTAGTCACTCTAGGTTAAGTTGGTAGTTCTTATACTATCAAGAATTCCTGTGTTGACTAACAGATTTCTAGTATGAACTCAAAGAAATAAGACCTAGGTCAGGTCAGTTTGATGAAGAAAAAGAGACTGCAGTGGTTCATTTGGACTGTAGGCTTGCAAATGATAGGAGAAGCTGGAGTTTTGCATGTGTTTCACAATCTTATGTAAAAGATGTTGGTAGAGTTCTACAGAACTTTTGGGAAGTGTAGTGTTGTTGGAGCTAGAGATCCACCACTAGGACACCCTCTCACTTTGGCAGTCCTCTCCCATTTCAACCCTCCCCTATTTTAAATTTTCTAACACCTTGATTTTCATCTCTTTTCCATTAGGAATTGTCTGGCTCCTCCCTACCGCTCTGACCTTGTCTCAGATCACTCAGCTCTTTGCTTAATAAAGCCATGTTAACCTTAATTCTATACATCAAATGTGCCAAATTTAGTTGCTGTTCCTTTTTTCTAAAAGGTTCGTTTGGCTCTTTATGTGATTGAATTTCTATGACTTTTCATGTCTAATCTTAAATGTCACCTCTTATAAAAGATTTCATGATGACACCACTGGGCAGAGGTGCACAGGCTGCTGCATGTTGCAGCATGAGCAACTTCTTGTAGGCCATAAACTGAATCTCTGCTGACCCTAACAACACTGTAAAATTAGCCCCCCCCAAAAAAAAGCTTTCTATGTCTCATTTAACTTATTTTTTATTCGTCCTTTCTCTCTTTGTGATCACACTAAATTTCATCAGCAGTGATTTCTGCAACGTAAAATGCCAATTAGTTTGGATTATTTTCCTAATGTTCAATAAAATGTTCAAGTCCAAAATCTCAGTCATCCTCTGTTCTTTCTTTTTTCTCACTCACCTATCTACTCCATTAATAATTCCTATTAATCATCTTCGAGATTATAGTCTAATGTATCACAGTGCTGTCAATCTGATCAAAGCTACCATTATCTTTTTCTAAGCCTTGTGCAATAACCTGCTAATTGGTCCCTCTTCTCCCACTCCAAATTATTTGCTACATCATCCAGAATGATCATTTAGAAGCAAGAATCAGTTTAGACTACTTACCCATTAAATACTCTCTAACATCTTACATTACAGTTCAAAAGTCCAACTCTTTCCATTACAAATGATCTGGTTCCTCCCTACCTCTCTTACTTCATCTTAAACCACTCAGTTCTGTGCTTAAGACTTTCCAGCTACACTGATCCTTGATTCTGTTCTTTAAATGTGTCAAACTCAGTCACTGTTCCTTTTTTTTTCTAAAAGGCTCTTTCTTCTCCTCGTTCTTCATATTATTGACTTTCTATGAGTTCCAATGTCGAATCTTCAATGTCATCTCTCAGAGACTTCTGTGACAATACTCTTAAAGTACATCCCCTAAGTCAGATTCTCTATCATATCACACTGTTTTTCTCCTCATAATACTTTACTATTTATTAAATAATTTTTGGTATTTAAATGTTTACTTGTATATCCTATTTTTTTCTATGTAGAAAGTACACTACATGAGGAAGGACCTGGTGTATCTTATTCACTGCCATCTCTTCAGTGTTAGAACACCCACTACATGCTTAAATATTTTAGAATAAATGAATAACTATTATGACATGTGTCTGCTTTTTAAAAATATCCATGGCAGACAGTAAAGTAATCAATGAACACTGTTGGTGAGCACTCACACAATCACAGACTGACAGCTCCCTCTGGATGTGCTGTCCTGTCGAGTTGTCCATCTGGACTCTCCACAGCAGGCTGCTGGTTTTGCTTCTTAGGCTGGCGGTGGACTCAAGAGAGTGTTAATACTCCACTGATGCAGTCAGTTCCTCTAAGAAAAGCTTTCAGATGCTTTCATATTAAACAACCTGGTGTTTTACTTACAAATAGTGGTAATTTATTATTTACTTCAAATAATCGAAATGCCCTCATAATCTTTGCTTATGTACCCAAACTTTTACTCCCTTACATACACTAAATTTCCTGAATTAGAGTAAGCATGAACTTTACTTCCGAGAAGGAAAGAAAGAGCTGAAAAGTTGCTCAATCAAACCATAAACTGACCAGATTAAGCAGCAGGATAACCAGATTGGAGTGCAGAGATACTAACTCTAATATATTTCTGTTATATATTTATGAAAAACATTTCTTGAAATATACTAACTTATTTAGAGAAAGATAGTTTTCTAGAAAATAAAGCAATATTACTTTGCTACAAAGAAATGGACATTTTCAGAAAAATATAAACCCACAGACTGAGAGACTTATCTTGCTAGGATAGTGCATATGGAGGTTTTGCCATGTATTTTCTAATAGTTCCATTGAAAAAATTTTTTTTATTTGAGTAAAATACACATAAAACAAAAATTAAACATCGTAAACTTTTTTTTTAGTATATATGCTGCCGAAGCAAGCAATATTAAACATTTCTTAAGTACACAGTTGAGTTGTAAAAAGTACTTTCACATTGTTATGCAACCATAACCACTTTCCATCTTCAGAACTCTTTTCATCTTGAAAAACAGAAACTTTGTATCTATTAAACAGAAACTCTCCATTCCCCATCTCTCCCTAGCTCTTGGCAAACATCATTCTACTTTCTGTCTATGAGTTTGTCTAATCTAGGTACCTCATATAAGTGAAATCATACCCTATTTGGCTTATTTACCTGAGCATAACATGCTCGAGTTTCATTCACATTATAGCATGGGTCAGAACTCACTTGCTTCCTTTTTAAAAGACATTTTGTTTTTCAATTACAGTTTACATATAATGTTGTATTAGTTTCTGGTATACAATATAGTGATTAGGCATTTATATACCTTATGAAGTGATCAATTCAATAAGTCTGGTAAGTATGTGGCACCGTACATTGTTATTACAATATTATTGACTATACTCCCTGTGCTGTATTTTATAACACTGTGACTATTTTTATAACTGGCAATTTGTACACCTTAATCCCTCTCATGTTTTTCACCCATCCTCTTAACCCCCTTTTATCTGGCAACCATTCTTTTAAATGGAATACTTTATGTATCCACATCTAGGAAAAAAAGAAATAGAATCAAACCTAATCTTAAAGATTTTAGTATGTATGTTCCATTACAGTATCAATTCCAATTCTATACTAAATGTATTGCAGGACCGAGTAAATGAAAACATTAGATGATATTGTTGGGAGTCAGGATCCGTACTATGAAAGAAGGAAATGAGAATATGGAATGGGGAAATGGCAAAGAAAAACCTTGTGGTATGACATTGAAATTAGAAATGTCATTATAAATTTATTATTTCTGACTATTGATTATAGAAGCAATGACATCCCAGTGGCAACCTAAAATGAGATGTGGCAAATGGGAAACAAGGCATCAAACATAAGAAGAAACACAGGAGATTTCTAAGGTCAGTGGAAAAGAAGGACAAGGAAGCCAGCTGTGCAGTAAGCTTGGGTGGTACTGAGTCCTGCTTGAAGTGAGGCAAATGAGGATTCCAGAAGGAATGCCCTTCCAAAAAAGTTATCACATAAACACAACACGAATGTATACTGTATAAATATGATGTATCCATATAAGTGTATCAAAACTATATAAAATATTGATTCCAGGAGAAAAACATGTTATTCATGTAAGAAAATGATAGCATCATAGAACAGAAGCTTCCACTTTGCAAAAATTTGAATAAATGGTTTAAACGGAAGAGGGGAGGAGTGCTAGAGGAAACTTAAGAGAGTTTAATCTTCATCTTTAGATCTTCAGATGTTTTGAAAATCACATGTAGACAATAGATCATCTGTAGAATAAACATACAATTTATAAATACCAAAAAAAAGTTATAAAAATAGTTAAAAGTGTTTGCCTTAGGGAAACAGATATTGGGAGTGACAAGAGGGTCAATCAGGGGTTATTTACTTATATTTTTTAATATTAATGACTTTTTAAAAGGTTGTACCTCTAATTAGGACATTGGTCCTGAAAAAGTGAAATATTTGAGGAGTTAGGTTAGAAACTATCACAGAATAATCTGATGGTCTCCTTCTAGAAATACTTTCCTAGGATGATACTCTAGGAATCCTTTGTCCTTTTCTCTATATGCCCCACTTCCTTTGTCTGCCAGCCCACTTCCTTTGTTATGACTTTATTACTGTGAATCAAGAAGCATATTTATAACCTTGTCACTTCTGGTTCTAGCTAAATAAACACACAACATTGGAGATTTGTTAGAGGTATTCAGTGCTAATAACCATAATGTAACAGGTGTAAAAAGTCATAGAATAAGAAATACTTCAAAAGTCTTAAGACATAAATTATTTGTGTTGATCTTAACTGGAATGCAAATAAAATACCTCATCTTGTCAGTGAGCTATTACTGATCCAAATTTTTACTTTCTTTTTAAGAGTCAGACCCACTTTTCTGTTTATTTGCAAGGACAAAGGAAACATAATTTTAGAAATGCAGGTCTCATAAAGTATACTATTTATATATCTTGCCAAGGGAATAAAATTACAAAGATGAATATCTAGTGGTCAAAAAAATAGATTAATATAAAGAAGTCAAGAAAAGTGAAATCAAAGCTAAAACAGAGATTTTCAGGCAGGAGAGAGAGATAGAGGAATTGGGTTCATCACCTGTTCGTTTTCAACCTCAGGAAGCTTCATGGGTGAAATCTGAAACTGGTCCTTCATACATGGAGGGAATGGAGAGGCTGATGAAAGAGGCACACAACTCCAAAATGGTAGGTGGCAGCTTTACTAAGCAAGGGAATTTACCTACAAGGCTTGTCTTGGGCAGCCCCAGGATGAGTAGATCTTCACCTGCGCTTGCCATAATCTTAAAAGTTTCTATAAAGACTTAACTGAGTTTAGTCACATATTGGGTCCAGATGGTCTCAACAACACATTACTCTCTCAAGGATATGCCCTTGAAATCAACTCCTACTGTGGGCACAGCAGGCTGAATGTACATTCTGAGGACAGGGGAGGTGTGAGCAGCCTCCAATTACCTGAGTCTAACTAGATAGTCAACAGGTGACCTCTTCTATTATCACCATAGAGGCAAAATATTTGAAACATTAGAAATTGTAAATATCGAAGTATAACTATAACTTGAAAAGGTATCTTCAATTTTATTATTATTTTTATTTGTTTTTATTCATAGTATTCCATTTATTTTGAGAAATCAATTAAATACTGTATGCTCCTCATAAATATATCTAGGTAATAAATTTTTTAAAGTTAGAAAAAAAACCTGTTATAAAAAGTAGTCATAAAAAGTATTTGAATCAGAAGCAAATAATAGCAACAAAAGTAGTAGAAGGCAGTAGCTTTAAACATTAAGAATGAACTAAAATTGGTTGAAAGACAATTTTCCATGTGTAGGCAACCACCAAAAGAATAAAACAAGATGTATACTTTCCAAATCTTTAAAGAGATCCTTCCAGGAAAATAAGATTAAAAAAATAATAAATATATAGCTCATTTGACATCTTTTCCTCTAACCTTGTCTTGTCCTGGAATTACTTTGAGGCATTATTGTTAAATGGTTAAGCCAAAACTTTCAAATGTAATAAAATATAGCAGGAGCCAAGCAACTTGACATAAGAAACAATGAGTGCTCAGATTTAGCTCATCGGGGGCAGCCCCTACATGCCAGGTTCCTTCTGAGGCAGGATTTCTCACAAATTTTTTAAGATTGGCATCATTATCCTCATTTTTACAAATGATGAGACTGAAACTCAGAGAAAGCAATAGCTTCTCCTGGGTGATAAATCTAATGAGTGTCAGGGTTGTGGTTCAAATTCAAATATTGGGACTCCAATTGTACCATTCTTTCAATTACTTCTTGCTGCTTTCTTACAGTTTACTTAAGTTCAACAGCGTTCAAGTTCAGCAAGTCATTTTTCTTTCCTTCTTTGTTGTGCTAACTTTCCTACTCATCATTTATGCAAAGATTCAAATCAACACAATAACATGTGTATTGTGCCTTATAAACAAGATGTCCCCACTTACAAGATGGAGTAGCAGAAATTTGTATTCTATCAAGCCTCAGGCATCAGTCTCAACAGAAGTGGAAAAGGAGGACAACTCTAGCTGCTTCTAAATTTCCCTTACATTCTAGGAGCAGTGCCAGGTGAAATTTTGCAGCTTAAACAAAAACAAAACAAAACAACAAAAAAACCTTTGTGCATTCAATCTACTAAGCATACACTCACAAACTTTTCCATTATTTATAAGTATTTCCAATGGTAACCAAGTAATTTCCCATTTTATTCTAAAAATCCCAGTTACATAAATTTTAAATTGTTTCTCAAATTTTGAGAACACAAGACGAATGAGACAAATATCCGCTTTTCTCTCAAAAGCAAAATAAAAAACAAATGAACAAAAATTTTCAAATCGTCAGTACATAGGAGTTTAGCTAGGTAAACTCCAAATTTCTGTGGAGCCATTGTGTATGATGGAACAGAAGAGCAGTGCTGCTTTAACAGACTCCCCTGTTCTCCTTACCATCCATCTAATCTAACCATCCTAATTAGAAAGTTAGGATATTGAACAAAACAGGTGCTTGAATTGTGGTACAGTTTTTCCATTGCGAACATTAATTCTCAACTCTGTTAAGGAATTTAGACCAAAAAATTACCTACCATGCATTTATTATATTGGAGAATTCAAAAAACCCAAATTTACCACAACCTAAGAGGAAAGGTACATTGACATTCTGCCAAGTAATTATATATAGCATCTGAGCAGACTGATGGTAGTGAGGTAGTCTTGTCTTATTAATGCTTTTCCATTTATATGCTAAACTGCTTACATTTTCAGAAACTACATGTGTCTCCCAAGTCAGACATATATTTACCCAACAGTATGGCTAATGCAGATGATTCTGTGTGTATATGCACTAGGAACAATAAAAACAAAAATGACTACATGAACACATGTAAAAACCAAGCCCTTATAACTTTATGTACCTGTGTAACTTCTTTAGTGTTAAAGAGTTCATTTTCTCACTTTTCCTAAAAGAGGCAAAGAAAAGCTAAATTGATGACTAATAACTGTTCTCAACCTTACTGCAAAATGCTCACTAGTACAATATTGTGCCCTTTTAAGTTCTCCTTTGTGTTAGTAATCACCAAATGAGAGACCATAATATAGTAATTTCAGAGAGCAAATCCCCGTTTTTATGTAGCAAGATGCTCTCAAAGTTATATGCTTTATGAGAAATATATTTTAAAATACAGTATTTTTTCTTACCACCCTTACTACTAACTACCACTTTACACAAGATACAGGCAGTTTTGGCTTGAGAACTACCCCTGGCTTCCTGCCCCTTCTTGGCCCTCTGCCATCATTTTGCCACTCAGCAAGAAGACAAACAATACTTTCACAATGTAAAATAAATGGATTATACCCTTCCTCTGCTCAAAAATCTCCTAATAACTTTCCAGCTCTCAAAAAGAAAGCATAAATTTTTCCCCACAGCCTGAACTACCCTAAGTTATCTGGTCTTAGTCTATCTCTCAGTGAATCCAAGAAGAAACATACATGATCGGATATAGAGTATAGGCTGTAAAATACTCCCAGGAAACAGATCTATGAAAAAAATTAGAGTTGTACTTTTGATAATAAATTTGTTTCTCTCAGAATAAGGAAGAAAAAAATGAGCATATATAGGTTCAAAAAATAAAAGAAGAGAAAGAAGAAAGGGAATATTTCTAAAACAGAGATCAAAAACTTTTCCATACTTATAACTGAAATTAAGGTATATTGTGTGTGTTAAAAGAATTTCGGTTATTCATTTGGAAATGATTTATTTTTGTGTAATTTCAGTGTAAGCTTGCTTGTCCATGGCAAGCTGAAATAAAAAAATATCACTCACTTTGCTTTCATTGAAGGAGTTATAAAGAGTACTGATATTCACTTTGTATTTATATTTTCTATGGGTTCAGTTTTTAATAAAAGTCAATTATAAATGCATACATATATACATACATACATATTTAAAAATTAAAGGAGACTATACCAGAGAACTATATATCAAAATATGAAAATAAAAATATTAGTTGAACAATTTTAGAAAATTTAAATATATTTAGAAGATAAGAGTTCAACTAGTAGAAGACTCAAACTTCTTCTCAGTACAGGAATACGTTCTTCAACTGCTTTGAACCTACAGTCATCTAATATCTAGTCGAAAATTTTCAGCGAGAAGGGACTTTTTTATCTTTGTTGTATTACAATTCTAATGAATAAAAAAGTCTTTATATTGAGTCAAATATCTCTTAATAATTTTCACTTACCAGTTCCAGATTTGTCTTCTTGATCAATAGGGAATAAATATAATTTTTTCTACATGGTATTGCTTTATATATTTAAATACAACTGGCATTTCTCTTTCATATTCTCTCTTTTATCTAAGTCAAATCATTTCTAAGTTCTTCAATGCTTTTTCACATTAGATGGTTTCCATTTCCTTACCTTATCACTTAATTCCTTTGGAGACACCATCATTTTCAAAGCCTTCTATTAAAATATTACATTACACACTAAACATGATATCCCAGGTGTATCGTGACCACTGAAGATTAAAAATATTTTGCTTTTTCCAGTCTATACCATATCTTAATAGTCATGAATATTAATATAATATTTATATTAATCTCTAGTCAAGTGAAACTCCCTTTTTTCATATTGACAGCTATGAAGTCAGGTACCTCCCACATTATACTTTATTTTTAAATTAAAAATTATTTGTTTTTATTCAAAAGCATAATTTTAATTTTTCTTAAATATCACATTGTTATTTACAGTCTTTTGAACTGTTGAGTTCTTGGACACTTCTCTGGAATCTTGATTGTATTATCAATTATATTACATTTTTCATCCAGTTTTGTTTGATTAACAGATTTCACAAGATAGCTTGTGTTCCTACATCTTTGATATGATGTTAAAAAGAAGATTCCCTAAGGTTATATCTTACTAGAAAATATTTGAAAACAATTGCTCATCTATTTTAAAAATTCTTCTATCTGTAATTGTCATAACTCTAGGGATATTTCTTAACAATATCTTGAAATATTTTTTTAAAAATTTTGATGAAAGTGATATATATATTTCTCCTGAGTTAGCAATTTATATATCTCAGTCCCCTAAAAAAACATAATTTAGGTTCATTCACATTCAGGAAATCCATTCTCTAGGTAAGTTACACTTTTAATTCTAAGGTCTCACAAATCAGTTATCCTGAATTTCCTGTTCTTTTCCTGGATGTCTTAGTCTAGCCTAATTCCATTATTAGCAGTAGAGAGTTCAAGTGTGTACACGTACACATGCACACATGTAAAAGACAGAGTAATTTGAATCTATTAACACCATTTTAAAATCCATGCTTTGATCCTAAAAGACTGAGTATATCTCCTGGTTTAAGAACTACTTCAGAATCTATAATATAATTGAACCTACACTCCTGTGGATAAAAAGACACCAGGAAGAATCATTTTAGGAGCTTGGGACTGATGAAATATACACTGAATGTTCTGTAGAAAAAAGTGTTATAGCAACTTTTGACATTGTACAGACTAATTAAAACAATCATTGCTAAGTAGAATCAACTTAACAAATTTCACAGATGTTTTTGTGAAATTTTTAGACGTTTTCAAAGTAAGGTTTTACTCTTACATAGAAAAATATGTTTTAAACAATAATAAAGATATTTTAAACTAGGAAACTTTTTTTTAGACTAGGAAACTTCATTCTGTTGACTTCATGTAATCTCACATTTAGAATACAGCTTAAACAAAAGAAAATGGAGGGTTTTTTCCTTTCCTGGAAAGTATCAGTTTGGCAATGATAGATTAGGTCAGGTTGCTTTGAAAAACATGCTTCAAAAGCTTCTAAATTATAATCGATCTAATTATTAATTAGCATTTTGTTCAAAATTGAACTCAGCTACGCTGGTACCTATCATGTAACAAGAACATCCTTACACAAAAAAAATCACCTATACTTACAGAAAAGAAATAGCCTAAAGAGCCCACCACTCTGCACAGGGAGAAGTTAGTGTGGGGGTATGGAGGTCCATGCTGGGCCAGTAGATACAGAAACAGCAACCAGAAGAATAGTGAGTGAGGCCTGATCATAAGTGATAGCCATTGGGTGAGTGCCATTCCTTCTGTCCTTCATCTTGTCCCTCATCAGAACCCTCTTAAACAGGCTTTGCAGTAGGTAGGAAGAGCCATTGCAGTACTCACAGATTTGGAAGTTGATTATGTGACCCTGGCTGCAGACTCCAAACTCCCAGGGTATGTAACCTCCATAACCTCCCCACAGCTGATATCAGTGCCTGGCAGAGGATGTGCTGATAAGTGTTTGTTGAAGGGATCAGATGGGATATCTTCAGACTGAGTAAACAATAATCCTATTCCACATTTATAATCTTCTTTCTGCTCTAATTTTCTTTTTAAAAATTAAATATTATTAATATTAGTAGATGACATTTGTTGAATGATATGTACCAAATACTGTTCTAAGCACGTCACACAAATTAATTCATCTGCTTAAGCAAATTAAGTAAGCATTCTTAGCTCTTCTCCCATTGCATATTTTACAACCTAAATTTTACTCTCAGATGTTGCTGCTTTGAACACAAAATATTCTCCACTTGAAAGTACTTCAGTTTTCCCATCTTCTCATTTAGGGCCTAAATCGGCTCTGCTCTAGCAACTGTCTTTCTTTATTGTGCCAATATTGAGTGAGTGATGTAAAAATTCAGACATTAATCAAAAGAAATGCTAACCAGAACAAATTTTATTTGTTGAATATGTTGTTTAGGCATTTTAGGTTTTCAGTATATGAAATGGCCACCCAAAAGAATCACACTTACTACCAGGTAAATTCCAGACTTTTTAAATGGTTTTTACAAGGCTTCTCCAATCTCTTGCCTTCTAATCAGTCTCAATGATCCAATCTCTTGCCTTCTAATCAGTCTCATTCCCTTACATGTCCCATTCCTGAAAACACCATGCTATTTCATGTTTCCATGTTTCTTCCTTAGCTGCTACATTGCTTATTGCACTCTAAACTGACATCCTTGACAGTTTCCCCAGACTTTAGCATAGTAATGTGTTTGGCACCCATAAACATTTAGCTGATAAATGATGGAATGGATAAAAAGATTCATTGTAGGATAACAATGTACATTCTCTTCAATTCTTGTTAGCATAACTGTTAACATGTTTTACCAGATACAGTATAATAAAAATCTTTCTTCAGCCTCAACATTATTTTTTTAACAGGAGTTTTCCCAAGGCATCTTTCAGTTTCATCTTCCTGATACTCTCTTAACTCTCTAACGACTAGATCAGTTAAAATGTTCAACGTGAAAAGGGTTTAGAAAGAAAAGAAGTAACAGCAAATATGTTCCCAAGGTCCCTTTGTGACCACTTACTCCATGCTCTGCCGCAGCCCAAGTGCAAGCCAGCTCTGTACTTTTAGAGTAATCCTATAGACACTTTGCTCCATACGGTCTCTAAATATATATATGACATGACAAGCATTTACCACATTATTTCTAAGCATTTACCACATTATTGCAATATATTTACAAATACAAGAAATCCCAGGAAGAAACTTTAGTTTAGTAAACATTGAGAAACATCTGGAATAATTTTAGCTTAATAACTTACATAAGCCTAGATCAACATCTAAAGACTCTTAAAGGTCAAACTGTAATTCCTCATGTGAAATACAGTAATAATATCTGTTCGGCAAATTTCAAGAACCAGAGGTGAATGTGTCAAAGTTTTTCCAGACTTTTCATTTTTTTCTTCTATCCTAACTTTACCTTCTCCACATCATCAAGATTGACTTCCAAAGCACAGTGCTGATCATGTCATTTCCTGGCTTAAAAGCTTTTAGTAGAACCTCATTACTATGAAATAATGTACTAGTTATCCATGTGGTACTCAAATGCTTCCAAAGTTTAGTTAAACTTATCTTCCCACTCTTATATTCCACCTTTCATTTACAGGTACTTTATTTTTCTAGACAAATTATTCCACTTGGTATTCCTAATTCTGCCTTTATTCTCTGCTGGATGGCTGTCCTCGGAACTGCCTAATCATTTTCTACCTTTCCTTATTGTATGTATTACATATTAGCTTATTTAACAGTCTTCTGTTGATGCAGGAGCATGTGTACGTATATACTGTTGATAAAATGTTAGCTTTCTGTAGACATATTTTTTTGTTTATATCCTCCACAACACAGAATAGTACAAGTAGCAGTACTCAATAAATGTGCATTGAATAAAAGAGTAAATGACTATATTTCCTAATAAAACCACCATTCTGATTAGACACAAAGATTTTTCAGTCTCACAGTTATCATCTACCTGTTGCTTGTTATCTACCGGTCAGACTGAAGAAAAATGATCGACAAAACAATCCCCTCTCTGGCAGAGTAGCGCCACCTTCTGACATTACATTTTGACTGTGCTGTTCTTTCAACAATGTGACTATTCAAACCCTTAAAAAGGGAAACATTCTTTTCATATATTTTCATAACTATTACAAACTGTGCTGACAGTTTAAAAACATAGATCCCAATAATTCACTTTCTGCTCCAGAAACTTCCAAATCATGGCAATTTTAGAAATGGCCCATAGAACGAATTGCAGATTCAATTGTGAGTCATTTACTCTCTAAACTCACAGGGATACATTTGCATATTTGAAAGTCAGGCCCATTCTAAGAGACTAACAAAGATGTATTCATGAAAATGAGAGAGTACATTTCACTCTCTAGAATCCTTAGAGAGGCTTAAAATTTGTGTTTTTATTTCCAAAACATGATTCATTACCTTAAAATATACATACTGACTTCTCCTCTTATATAGTGTTAGGTTGGTAGGCCAACCTATTACCTTAAAATTGCTTTTGAGATGGAAGAATTGATCTTTTCATGAAGATTGTGTGTAGTTCATATCTGTATGTGTAATTGGGTTTGAACTTGGAAACTCTTGAAAGTGCCCTTTTATACATGCAAATGTAAAGTCAATTCTATTCTAGAAAAGAGAATTTCTGTATACTGAAGTACAAAATGCTCTGCATCATATGTCTTTTATATGTCTGGACTCAGAATGCGGAGGTCCTAATGGAAAGGAACAAGATCATGGAAGGGAAACCCATCCCTGCAACTGAATGGCAAGTCTGAGGAGTAGAACAGTGATGCGGATCCCTGGAGGAGAGGTGAGGCACAAGGATTCTAGAAACTATTTTGTCTAGTAACTAGTAAAAGTGGGGACAGCAGGATTCCCAGGCCTCCTTTCCCCAGTCTACATTGTAACTTTTTCTGTTCTCAGGGCTTTGAGAATTAAAATTTACAGTAAACTTTAAAATTAACAGTGAACTTTAAGGAATTATTGGATGGACATGTTCTGACACTAAAGAACGTTCCAGTATTCTGGAGGAATAATACTGAGGTGGCAAGCAGTGATCCATATAGAAGCCCAGAGAAGCAGCCTGAACTGAAGATGCCAAGTAATATACAGGAAGCACTTGTTGAACATGAAAATGTTTCTGAAAGTTACCAAGAAATATTTGAGGAGGGAAATTTACTAAAAGACACTAGCTCCTGTAAATCAAGCAAGAGAGGAAAATGAAAACTATTTTTATTTTGGTTTTAAAGAGAGGAGTGACACAGAATACTGCAGAATTTAGAAACATTAAGTTATGAAAAGGGCCATGCATTAGCAAAATGATTCTCAAAGTGTAAGAATTCATGATCAGTAATACTTTATTATTAATGTTTACTTTCAAAAGTTCCCCCATTATTCAGAAAAATTTAGTTTGGCTTCTAGGACTGAATCATAGATTATTAATGCTGTATTGTGTATATATATATTTGTGTATATATGATAGATTATATATATAATAAATTATATATATGATATATATGACACAGCATTAATAGATTAATAATGCTGTGTCATATATATATACAGATATAGATATAGATATATAGAGATAGATACAGATATAGATATAATAATCTGTATATATCTACATCTATATATCTACATATATCTATATCTATATTTACTCCTGTTAGATAGAAGCAGTAGTTAAATGAAAAGCATACTCGATCAGCCAATGAACCCAAACCTGATGTCTAAACATTGTCTCCAAAGATGTGTTTGCTTCCTACACTGAAAGAGAAACATCCATTAATTAACTGTAAAAGGCAATATGTAAAAATAAGAATAGAAATAGTCAAATAGAAAAAAATCAAAAATATAAATAGTCAAAGATAATGTAGACTATAATGAAATTACAGAAAACATATACCGATAATTCTATAATTATAACTTTAAAATTAGGTCATGAATAAATAGAAATTATTTTAATAATAGAAAGCTTTTGCATTTTACTTTTAGTTTTAAGCAATTAAATACTTTACATTTCACTAACTTTGTTGAGGAATTATAACTGTGACATTGCTCTAACATCTTAAAGTTAGCTAGTCTTAAATTAATATGCCATTTTGAAGAAGCACATTTTTACCTGCCACTCAAGTAAAAGTAGAAAATAAGGTTGTAGATACTTCATTTTTTATCTCTTAGTTTGATGTTATTCAATACTTGTTTTTTGCTGATAGAGATTCTAGGGTAAAATAAACATTAAAATAGCATCCTGTTCGTTCTTCAGTGGTATCTTTACCATCTCTGGGCATTCTTGGCACACATGAAGAATTTTTTATTTTACATGTTAAAAATTTCTGCTCATGTCAAACCCATGTCTGTCTTTCTGAATTTTTATTGCCTGTGTAGTTGATGTGAATTGTTTTTACTTATGCCTCTTATTTTGTAATAGAATTCCTCTTTCCTTGGAGAACCCATTCTATGTGATCATGTGATTCTGGTCACTCTCCATGAAGAACAGAGGAAGGAATATGAGCCAGGCCTGGCCAAAGTTCCTTCATCTTCATGAATGTTGTGACTGGTTAAAGAATAGGTAGGTATAAGACTCAAACCAGGCTAAGCAGAATCTTTCCTGGAACATTTTTTCTGGGGCTGTCAGAAAAAAAACCTACCCTGCAGGGGTTGTGATAGGCTGGTAGGATATGAAGTGAGGCTGTGGCAAGCCATTTAACCTATAATAAAACGTGAACCTGTTTGAGAGATGAAGAGCAAAACAGAGTACTAATAACTTCATTTGAACTCCTATAGCCTAGCTGTGACTAAAATATCAGTGCTTTCAGCCTTCTTAGAACATAAACCAACATATCCCCTTTTGTGAGACAGCTACTTGGATTTGGGTTTCTGTCATTTACACTGAAAGGACTCCTGACTAATAAACTGATTTTTGAATTGCATGACCTATGTTCCATCTGCATGCAAAGATATCCTGAACTTTATTTAATACCTTTATCTCTGTAAGACTTACTTACAAACTACAGACTTTTGTCCTTTGTGATGCTCTCCTTGTTAGACCTACACCTGAGAGCTGATCTATTTAATGGGCTAGTCCAGAGCCTAGCCTTGGACCATGGTATATAATGGTAGACCATTGACAACCCCAGCTGTCTAAAGAGAGAACAGTATTCCACACAGAAGAGAATGACAGAAGCAAAACTCACTCAATTTCTATTGACTCCTAGGTAAATGAAGTTTTATTTTGTCACAACCTAAGCTAGTTAACAGAACTTCTTAGATGTTTTCTTTCTTTTGCTTGAGACCTTTAATATTTATAGCTTATTTCTCATTCTAAGAGAATACTTCCTTACTAAATGAGTTAGATTAGTTAATCTTATTATGATGCCCATTTATTCATTCAACAATACATATTGAAATTTACGGTAAGATGAATATTAGTCTAGGCACCAGGGATATATCAAAGAACAGGGCAGCTTCTTGTCCTTATGGGGTTTATTGTCTAGGGAAAGGAAATAGGTAATAATAAAAATTAATAAAACAAATTAAGAAAGAATAATATGATAAATCAGGGAGTGATGGGGACACTTGTGAGGTGTAGATGCTTCTTAACACTGGGTCAGGGAGGCTTTTCTGATGGACGCTGCATGGATGTAGTGTGACTTGAAGAAAGTGAGAAAGAGAGTCACAACACTCTCAGGGGAAGAACATTCCAAGTCGGAGAAACTCCATGAGCAAAACTCCTACGCTGCTTTGTCTTGGAACAGCAACAAAGACGGTGTGGCTGAAGCAGAATACACTGGGATGGGGAAGTGAGCAAGAAGTCGGGGCTTTGTAGCCACTATAAGAATGTTGGCTGTTACTCCGAGCAAGTTGGGAAGTCATTTGAACAGTATTGGTCAGAAATGCAATAGGACCTGACCTTACATTTTTGAAAAGACCATTCTAGTTGCTATAGAGTAAATTTACTGAATATTAAAACAAGTTTGAAAATAGAAAGACTAGTTAATAGTTTAAGGTAATGCTATAAGGTAAATAAGATGACAGTGGTTTGGACAGTGGTGATGATGGTAGAGTTGATGAGAAGTAATGAGAGTCTAGATGCACTTTGAACATAGACCAAATAGTATTAGTTAATACATTGAATATGGTAAAAGAGAAAGGGAATGGTAATGTTTTTCCCTGAGCAATGGAATAATGCAATTGCCATTTACTGATATGGGGTGGCCTGTGGGAGGGTTGGTCTGGGGCAGGGATGTAGGAAATTAGTATTTGGTTTGGACAGATTAAGCCTGAGATGCCTGTTAGACATTCAAGTGGAAATGCCGAGTAGACAGTTAGATAATGAGTTCAGCAGAGACACCTGGGTTAGAGGTATAAATTTGAAAGTGACATGTTGAAAGCCAGGAGTCTGGCTGAGATCACCTAGGGAGTGATGAAAGACATCTGAGTACTGAGTCATGGAGCCCTCCAATTCAAAGTTAGGAGAGATGAGTAGAAAACAACAAAAGAAATTGTAAGGAAATGGCTAATAAGAAAGAAGGGTACTGGGGCGGGGTGGGGAGTGCAAAAAGAGAAAAAGATTTTCCAGAAGCCAAGTGAAGAAAGTGAGAATGAAAAAATGTTCAATTCTATTAAATATTAGATGAGAACAGAGAATTGACCATTGTACTTAGCAATGAACTGGTCATTGGAGACCCTGACAAAAGCTGTTTCAGTGAATTAAGAGCCTGATTGGCACGGGTTCAGAAAAAGACTAGAAAAAAAGGCATAGAGTCAGTAAATGTAGACAACATCTTCAAATGCTTTACTGGAAAGGGGATTGGGATGTAGGACAGCAGCAAGAGACATAGGTTAGAGATATAGCATATATATATAAGATACTGGGGAAAATCTTATAAAAGGGGGGAAATGATGATGCCATAAAGAGGAGACAGTGGCTAAATTAATGCATTTAAATTGGCATGAAAGGTTGGGATCCAGTGTCCAAATGAAGGGATTGACCTTAGATAGGATGATTCATATTGTATTCATAGTGATGGGGAAAAGGTAAGTTTACCAGTAGGTTTGTAGGTATAGTGTTGCGAGAATGTTTTCCCCACAGATTTATTCTATTTTCTGTGAAGGAGGAAAGGCCAGCAATTGATATTAAGAAGGGAAAAGGAGGTGGTTGGAGGAGACAGATAAATATATAAAATAGTTATCTATGATAGTGGAAACATAAATGTACATACTAAGAAAACAGGGTGGAGAGGCTGGGTGACATTGAGGACCCACTTGAGAATGAACTCACAATAGTGAAAGGTAAGAGGACAAGAATATGCAAGAGAATGATTGCCAGTATATTCCAGCACGGTAATTAGGTTCATACTGTTTATATTGTCTCAAATTTATAGAGGCCCTCAGAGATTTAGCGTGACTGTAGAAAGAAGGAATTACATAAGATCCTTAACCCTGATTTCAAAGTATTGGGGTATGGGGGGAGGCAGTGTAGCCCAAACCAGAAAATATAACAGAGCAAAAGGTAAAAATGGAACAAGGGACAAATCCAGATAAGTAACCTAGGTGGAATTGATGATGGGAGGCAAGAGTCATGGCAGGGATGAACATAACTTCAGATAAAAGAACATGAAACAGGAAGAAAGTCTATTTAAAGACTAGGAGTAGAATTTGTAGGGGAGTACAACCGAGCATTGGGAACAAAATCAAAAAGAAAAAGATAAGAGATGATTGAAATCCTGGAGTGCAAAGACACTTATATATGGTTCAGGAATCCAGAGGTTAATTATGAAGGAGAGTATTTCTCTATAATGATTCTCTTTCCTCTCAGAAGCTACACAACTCTGTACTTAAAGGAGGATCCGTATTCCTGACTCATAAAACAGGAGCCATCACAGAAAGATTTGTCCATCAGCACATTCTAACTATTTAAGGGACATTGAAGTCTCCTTGGATTGCCTCCCCTGATTCCCACATCATAGATTCCACAATTAAAACACCCTATACATGATCTGGAGCCAAGACACTGAGGTCCCTTCAGAGATTCAAACTTTGAATGGAACACGAGCATCTCTAGGACTTCAATTTACTTCACTGAGCGATGATTAGTCATTTAAGTGCAGGAAGATTAATCTTCATGGTTTCCAAAGGATGAATTCTGAGAGCATGGAAAATGAATAAACTAAACAGTCAAAATGAACTCAAATCCTGGTTTCAATTTAATTTTTCATGTATCTCAGTTTTCTCCTCTATATAAATGGGGTGATAATATTTATCAAGAAAATTATTTTGCAGGTTAGATCAGATGACATATATAAAAACACCTATTGCAGTGCCTAAAACATAACTCTGCAGAAAATAGTGTATTTTTTTTATTTTGTCTTTTCTTTTCTTTTTACTCACTCGTTCTCAAACAGTTTTTTCCACTTACCTGCTTTTCTTTCTTTCCTTTTTCAGGCACTAAATTTTGTTACTCAGAGGTGTTTACTGGGAACATTTTATTTAAATGTATCATATTTTCCTTTCTCCCCATCTATCAGAAAACATAAGTATTCTATTTATCACAGAATCTCATTGCTTTAATTCTGACTTGCATTTAAAATTTCTTAATTTTATTTATATAATGGTATCTTTGCCCCTGAAATTTAATGTGACTTCCAGGAGTTTCCTGTTGACCCTGTTTTTCTGTTATTTGGGGGTGAATAAAGTGAGAATGCATTTCCTAGAATGTATCAGGCACTTTCTTTTAAGACAACAAAAGCTTTTGGGGTAGGTGTGGTTATTAAATTTATGTATTACTTTTTAAGTATCTTAGGTATCCAAAAAGCTAAAGCCTGGGAAAAAAATAGCTGCCTTTAAGCAACTACTAAAAAAATAAATTCAGTCTCCACTTCCTGTCTACATGATACATGTTATTTTTGCTTGGACAAAAATTTCTTGAACTCTTAAAAGCCACATCAGCTTTCTTATCCACCTAACCTTCCATCATCTCAGAAACATCACAAGGTTGTGAAATTACCTCTCACAACAGGATGATTAATGGCTTTTGTTGCTGATTCTGGTCTAAGTTGTCAAATTCTCTTTGTTAAAAATATCTTAATAATCTGTATTTAGCTAGATTCAAATAATTTTATTCAAGATAATAAACCATTTTAGACTTTGTGAATCATTTTATAATATTCTTGAGTGGTAGAAATACTGTAGTCTTCCTAGAGATCTCTATTCAAGGGGCACTGCTTTTGAAGAGAAGAAAAAGAAGGTAATTGGGAAAACCAGATTGTTAAATGCCAGAAGAAAATTTCTCCTGCTTTCTTTTTGTGATAGACAAAGATGGAAATGGTCTGTAAGCTAATAATGGTGTGCCATTCCAAGAGTATAACTGGCTCCTTCAGGCAAACTGCTCTCCTATATAAGCCATATGGTTGGCTTTAGGTTTTAATTGTGAGCAAGAAACATTAGCCTTTGATGCTAGCCCTTTTTAAAAGTTCATCCTTAGTTCTTTTCTGAACTAAAGTTTAAATTAGCCAGTCATTCCTAGAATAATTAAAACATTTAAATAGGTTAAAATATGCTTTCTACAATAAATAGTGTTTTTCCTTTGGAAAAAGAGCAAATTAAAAAATTTCTCCTATAAATCCTAAGATTCTTACCTGCTAAGTAACATAACCATTATCCCCAGAAACACAGAAAAATCTTGTATACTACACAGTTTCCAGTTTGAATCAACAATGCTAGTTTATGCCAGTTTTTCTAACTTTAAGCATTCTGTTTAAAACAATTTTGAACTAGTAAGAATAGCTGTAGAATTTTACAAAAGGTTTTGACAGTCTATTCCCTAAGAAGGCAAACCTTGCCAAAAGCCGAAGTTATTAAATTTATTGAAAGTACATAAAATATTCAGTTTTGATGCCAACGTAGTGTAGATTGTTTATCCAGTCAATCCGTCAGGGAATTAAAATGGATAAGATGCCTGGTGGGGGAGATGGGCTGACATCAGGAAACCTGTCAGTGTTGATTCCCTGGAAGTAGGCAGAGAGAGCTTGGCAAAAGGACTTCTTTCATCCATGTGTTCTTCCATGCACAAAGTCTTCTTGGCTCCCCAATAGCTCTCTCATACATGGAAGAGAGAATTGATCATCGCATTTCGTGGTTCATTTACTTCGGAGGGATAGGTGATTTCTTCTAGTTCCAGCACGTGAACGTAAAATATCTGTAGATCATAATAACACTTGGCCTGTTTTGCATGTTCTCTGAAACTCAGGATTTAAAATTTAATTCTTCTTGGAAACTTTCCCAATATAACCTCATTAAAAATGAAATGATTGCTTAGATATTATGACATATCTGGGAGAAGGTTTATTTTTCAACAGAACATTACAAAGACCAAATAAATGCATGGTCAGCAGATTTCAAGAAGCCTATAATTGCTTGGGTAACCAACCATTTCTTTGTAAAAAAATTTTTTGCCTTTACATTCATTCTAATGTAACTATGATACTATGATTTAGTCCAACATTAGTATGAATTCTGAGAGATTTTTAAATTCTTCCTTGATTGTAAATTATTTTTTATATTCTATGATAGTTTAGTCACCAGATTTAGTAGTATTTGGTACAGTATTTTGGGTTAGATACTGCCATTATAAAATTTATTCTTGTGCTTTTGATATAAGGCTGTTTCTCCCACCATCTAATGAGGTGTAAATGATTTTTGTTAGCCAAGAGAAACCTTGGTATTTGTTCCCTGTCCTCAGTTTTTACTTTTCAAAATATTCTTAAATATATTTGACTAAGCAATTACCACTTTTTTTTTATAGTTTCAAGGGCAGGAAACTCATGCTTCCAAAATGCAATGCCTGGCATAGGTATCTACTTTACTGGCCATTTAATATCTTAAATATTTTATTAGATGGCCAATTCCATAAAACCCAAATGTAAAAGGATATTTTTAACCAACTGCTTGTTAGTATAGACAATACCTTACACACATCTCTCTCACACACACACTTAGATATACCCTCCATACGTACATAACAGCTATCACTTAGTCTCCATCCTTGCTTTATGTCCATGAGAAATTTTGTGGAGAAAAGAATTGCTCTGAAAGAGAAAAGAAGTTTGAGACATTAATTAGAACATGAAAATTATGAGAGAGATAGTGAGGACTTTTTCCTTCCATAAGTATTTGAGACTGGTTTTCAGCCCATGGAGAATTAATGACCAAAGCTTATTTCCCTCCTTAAAAAAAAAAAAAAAATTATGAGACTCTAAGCACAAACAGAGCTGGATTGGGGACCTACATGAAAAGTTGAGGCTCATGGTCGTGTGAGAATGCCCACCCCAATGCCAAGCATGTATCTCTAAAGAGAGTGCTGCCCTGTTTGGATACCTGGATGCTGAAAGCTGTAGTAGCATGCAGAGTCAGCATCCTGGCACACTGAGACTTTTACAAAAAATTTTGGACTGTCAACATTCTGGAGGAGAGGTTGGCAAACTTTTCTGTAAAAGACCAGATGGTAAATATTTTTGGTTTTTATGACACATGCTATCTCTATCACATTGTATCTCCTCTCCCCATGACCATCTTCTCCTACTCTTGTTTCTTCTCCTCCTTTTCCTCCTCCTCTCCCTTTTTCTTTTTAAGTAAACTCTTTATTAAAAAATTTTTAAATACATTTTTAGACTGCAGGCTGTATAAAAACAGGCCATGGCTGAATTTGGACAATAGTCTATAGTTTCCCGACTTCTGTCCTAAAGGGTAAGCAGAGAGTGAATAAATGATCTGGAATGAGTACACTCTATTTGTCAAAATGCTCTAACTTATATTACAAACAACTTTCAAATCCCATAACTTAACACAATAATAAATTCCTTTTGACTCCCATCAAGATCCAATGTGGAGTTTGGTTGGGGTGGAGCCTGGGGGGAGGGGACTGCCCTGTCCCACATAGTCCCTCAGGCATCCAAGTTCCTTCTATCAAAAGATTCTATCGCGAAGGACCTGTGAGGTTTCTACGGAATGCTTTGTATCTGGTTAACAGAAAAAGAAAAAGCAAGAGAAGAAGGACCTTGAGAGTTAGGGGCTAGATTTGTACATGTTGTACGTCTTTAAACCCAGTCATATTGCCGCGCATGTGAAAGGGGCAGGAAAATGTAATGTAACAGTGTCAGTGGGAAACAGAGGGAAACATGGATATTAGAAATTACTAGCAATATATAAGTAGTGACAAGTAGACTGATGCAAACTTCTGGAAGTAATGGAGGTGGAAAAAAAGAAAGGAGGGAAGAAAGGGTATAGAAATGAGGGAGTGTAGCTAAATGTCTACCCTACTCAGCAGCATTCTTAGAATTTGGCTCTGTTTACATCTCATGTACAAGGTTGTAAGTATCACCATGGAATTTGAAATGATAGCTAGATAGATAATAGATCAGTAGTCAAATTAGATGTATACTGAAGTCAGAAGTTAGAAAGTAATATTCTCCAACTGGACAGTTTCCATCCAGTAATCTTTCCAATACAGAGTGGGAGTTGGGGTCAGATAGAGAAAAATAATCTCTAATTTCATATTTTGATAAGGGCTTTAATGAAAGTTTAATTATTTTTCTAATATTTAAAGTACATTGCCTCTTTCACTAATCACTCTTGCCAGTAACTAGAATATTTGTTTACAAACATTGTGTGTGTTATTACACATGATATTTTAATTTCATCTCATCTTTTCAGACAAGAGGAAATGACCTTTGTTTGACATTGTTTATTTTGTTGTAAATGGTACTTAAATAACTTCTATTAATATGGGAAGTTAGCAAGTACAGTAGAAATTTACACATATTAAACTACAGTTAAAGCAGAAAGCTCTATGTAAGCATTTGCTAGTAATACCAGTCCATAAATCAGTATAATTATGTAGAATGCTACTAGTCCCAGGTTCTTGTGAAGGAGAAAAATAGTATACTAGGCAACATTTTCACTGTGTTGTTTATTATGTATATTCTTTAAGATAGAAGTTACTGCATTTGATGTTCAAGAGCCCAGGATATCCTTCTAAGCTAACAAAACTCAGCAACTTCCAAAGATACATTAAAGTTAGTCCTTATTTTCTATAAGCATTGTAACCATTTCATTTATAAATCTATCAAGAGATCACCATGAGTTGTATTTGTAATGGTATCAATAATGTATCACTAAATTAATTTCTAAATCTAGTCTTATTGTAATTAAATTCTCAGCAGATTTATGCAGGTGTCTATGTGGAAGTTGATAAATTGATTCTAAGTTTTATATGATATGCGAAAGAATTTTAAAAAAACAAAAGACGATCAAAGAATATAGGTAGAGGACTTATAATACTAGGTATCATGACTTATAAAGTTATAGTCATTATGATAATGTAATGTTGCACAGAGACAGTAAGTAAACCAACAAAATGGAATAACGATGACAAAAGTAGACATACACACATGTGCGCACACACACACGCACAATCAATCTCAAATGTCACTGATATTCAGTAGGAAAATAATTATTTTTCAGTAAATATTTTTCAGTACTGGATCAAGTGGATATTTATATAAAAAATAATAACTTCCATGTTATACCATACACAATAATTAAATCATTGACTTAATTGTGAAACAAAAGTTTTTAGAAGAAAACATAGGTAAATCATTTCATGATTTGTAGTACATTAAGATTTTTAAACAGAACATGAAACATCAACCAAAAAACAAAAAATCAATAAATTTCTTTATTGAATTAAAAAATCCAGTCATTAAAAAATACTATAAGAGAGTGAACAGTGAAGTGAAATGTGGGAACAAGATAGTTACATGACATATAATAAGCTGCAAACTTTTATGTGGAGCTGAGGCTGCAGTCGCAGGCAGAATATCTTCTTCCTTAAGGAAACTTCAGAGGTTAACCACTTCTACAGAATATGTTCGCTTCAACTCCTGAATTGGCATTTGACTAAAAACTGGATATGGTAGCTTAGCCAAGTTGTCACATGAAACTAAACATCACAGAAGAGGAGTCAACCTCTGGGAAAGCAGTTGACAATATCTACAAAAGCTGATCATAGCTGTATTCTGATGTAGTGATTTCATTTGTTGGCATATAGCCAACAAAAAGTACTTATATTCACTCAAAAGCATACTCAAGAATGTCCAAAACAGCTTTCTCAATCAAAACTTAGTAATCAAAACCTAGAAACATCTCAGATGACTATCAATAGTATCAAGTAATTAACTTGTGATATATTCATTTAATGTCATATTATACAGAAATTTAAAAGAATGAATTATTGCTATATGCAACAATATAAATTAATATTTCAAATATAATATTGATACAAAGATCAAAAGCAGGCAAAACTAAAGATAAATATCAGAAAATTGGTAACTTTGAGGGGGCACTATTGAATGTTTGGGAGCACAAGAGCATCCCTAGGGGTGCTGATAATATTCTGTAACTTGATATGGTATATATATTTACATCAAGCTATAAACATAATTTGTGTACTTCATTGTACATAAATTCAACCAAAATAAAAGAAAATGATACTTCTTTGTATTTAATTTTATAGCTTTATATACAGAAGTAGTTTTACTTAAATCTCTCTATATAATTGATTTCAATTATCACTACCAAATCTTAATTTTAATTTATTCCTTCTTTGTTGGTAACATTTTATCAAGTAATTTTCTTGGTAAGAGTAGGTTCTTAATATATATGTTCTGAGACATTGCAAACTTAAAAATGTCTTTCTTTGAATTCACACAAAAATGAATATATATTATAATCTATTCAGCCAATACTTACTAGTAAGTACATACCAGGCCTTTGTCAGCATCCATCATGTCGGTTCTTTTCTGTGCCATGTTAGATGATTAAGTATTTCAAATATCATTCTTCAGATTGCTTTTCTATTTTTTTTTGAAATGCAAATTTTTTTTTCATTACTGTTGCCTGGAATTTGGTGAGCATGCTTAGTCCAACAAATGCAGATTCTTCTTCAGCTCAGAAAAATTTTCTATCAAGTAATTATTTATTATGTCCAGTTTCTTTTGGAATGCATATATATATATATATATATATATATATATAATCTAATGTGGTTTTGTGGAGTCTAAAGTCAGATTTTATCATTTCTTGCCAAGATTTTAGAATAATTATTAAAATTCACTGTTCGCAGTGTTATTCCTGCTTTCTATTCAGGAAAAAAGAAGAAAAAGAAAAAGGAAAAAAAGAAAAAGCATTTCTTTAGGCAACTGAAAATTTTGATATGCACTCAGCCTTTGCTCCTGGCATGTAGCCTATTGGGAGTTATGGTGTCCGAATGATATATAAAGATAAGCTAGAATCAGTTTTCAGTTTCAGGAAATAGAACCCACTCTAGATACATTTTAAGAATACATTGGTTTAAAATGTAAAAAATTGGGTGCTTACAAAAATCACTGAAGGAGTAGAAAAGCAGGCTTTAGTTTGGGCTTTTAGGCATAAATTCCAGATCAATACCATTGAGCTGACCCACCAGGGAGCTACAATCTTTACCACAGTTAGGAAGCTGGAGAAACAAGGAGGCCATTTCTGAAAGTGAGATCCAAAAATAGCTGTGTTCCAAAGAATAAGAAGCCAGCACTTACTCAATGACCTTCTGACACCTATGAAGTTAGTGACTAGAGAATAAAATGCTAAGTTGGACCACCAGTGTTCCTTGTATCTGCCTTTCCAAACCATGGCCTGGAAAAGAGCTGGGCAAACTATGTTCGCCGGACCAAATCCAGTCAGCAAACTCAGCCACTCTTTGGTTTACATTTTCTCTATGTCTGCTTTCACTACAAAAGCAGAGTTAAATAGTTTTGACAGAGTTTGTGTGTGACCTCTTATTCCACCAAATGTAACATATATTTTATCTGGCCCTTTATGAAAAAATTAGTGCCATCAAAAAATTAATGCCATTAATGCCACTCTAGAAGGCTGTGGTTGGAATGATTTTTTTTAGAAAAAATGACAACAGGGATACAATGGTGCCAACCAAAAATAAAACCCAAATAAATAGGAAGACTTCTGTCTGCTATATCACAGGCAGTTACATCTAATAGAACACAATTTTCATTCTCAACCTCAGCTTCACAGGTTTGTACTTTCTAACATCTGCCGTGTAGAAAGCCACATTAGAAAAAAGATGTGAGTGCCATTGCACTACATTCATCTAATCCAATCTTTTTTGATAAGCAACACTTATACACACATTTCCCCCTATACTTAAACTTCTAACAATGACAATGGCCACCTAATATTCACTGCCATACAATTATAAACGCATTTATTTACCCTCACCCCAAGAGGAGAGAATCAAAGTCTCATTGATCATCATATTCATCTTTGGGTGATATTTATTCCTTGTCTGTTCAGCCAAAATGCCATCTTAAGCATGTTGCCCTTTTTTTTTTTTAATTTCTCTTTCCTCCAGGCTGAAAAACTGGATGTAGTTTGAGCTATTTAGGGCAAATGGGCAGGGACAGCACCTTAGAAATGGGAAAGTAAACAATGAAAGGAACTCTGATCTCTTGCAATGGCTCAAACTACTGTCAAGACCTAGACCACAAGCTAGGCTAATATGAGAGAGAAATAAACTTTTATCTTAAGCCACTCTATTTTGAATTATCTTAACTACTTATCTTAGCAACTTAGTCTCATATGTATAAACCTATAAATTCAATTAGAAATCAAACATCAATGATATATCCTATATATAAGAGTAAAAAGAGAGAAAACTAATTAATAGATGTAAATATATAAATAACATGGACAGAAAAAAATTACATATTTCTCTAAGTAGTCATTTCTACAAGCTATCATTAGACCTATGTTACATCCTCTTGCTTTTAACTTAGCTGATTAGTTTTCTCCATTTGTTTGTTTGATGATTTAGTTTTTGTTCTGTAGATTAATTCATATCTTTATTCTGAGCTTTCTGATTCGGTCATGATCTTGCCTGAATGATCATTTGGTCAATATAATCTGCTATTAAGTTTTATCGCTAGTGGGTCAGGATAGGAGGCGACTCAGAAGATCATTTGACTCCAGTTGTATTCCTCTTTGTTCGCATCATGAAACACTAGTCCTATTTTCTTTTGGTAATTAGAGAAATCACTGGAAAACATAATTATTCTACTTCCACCCCATTTGGTGTTGTTTTATTTCATTTTGTTTTGCGTGTTACAAGAAGAGCGTAACTGCATCTAGCATCGTGTCCTTTGTGAAAGCATTTCTCTCTTCAGCTGAAAGAAAATATTGCCCCCAACTTGGTCTTGTATGTATTTTACAACCTCCTCTTTCTTATTAGAAATTTGTATTTCTAATAAGATTACTTAGGCAACATTGCATACTCACCTGAAGAACTTTGATATATCTAAGATCTGTTCTGGAAAACTAGTCACCCACCCAACCTTAAACTGTCAGCTGACTGTCAGTCAGAAGTCTAATAATCACTAATCAGAAAACCTTTCCTTGATTATTGAACCACTCTTTTTTTTTCTATAAATGTCACCAGCAAGAGATAAACCTTTGAAGTGGTCTATTTGGTCCCTTTGCTTGGACAACCTTGAAATAAAATTTTGACAAGTGCACATAATTAAATTGTCAGAATAGGTTTTTTAAAAATAACAGGGATTTTTTGAAGATGACATTAGTACTGTACGTTAGAACATCACTTTCATTTCCACAAAAAGTTTCTCAGCTCTTACATCATAGCTATAGAAAAATAAAAGTACCATTTACCACATATTTTTAAGTGTTTTTTTTTTTAAATTTCTGTGTCTCTGACATAGGACTGCTTCTTACAATGATTGAAAGTCAGAGTTCACTTGAAAGTATTTTTTCTTTCCTTGTTAATGGTACTTAAAATAATGGTGCTTTTTATAATCAAAGCCAATTAGAGCACGAATCACTACTTAAAATCATATAATACATTCTCTAAAAGGGACTCTTAACCTCACAAGGTACTGTCTTCCAGAAAGTAGTGTTGCTGATTTTTCGGTATGCTGTTTCATTATTCTATAAGGATATCTTCTTTAGGGTAAGGAGAGACATAGAACAACAAGGAAATTCCTCAGGCTTTAGCACATCGTCCCACATTCTCCCCTAGAAAACAAGTGCATTGGTGAAAAACGTTATGAGAAAGCCTGAAATTGTGAATGAGATATTCAGTGAGTCCATGAATGAGAGTTTGTTCCAGGGAGAACAAATCACTATGATGTGGTTCAAAGTGATCAACACACCCTGGGATGTTTTCTAGTCCCTTTAGGGTATGCTGGCATATTATGTATAAAGTGCTTTAGTCTCTGATTTTGCAAGTGGTACATTTAACAGTACTGTTAGCCTTATTAGCCTTGGTGAGTGAAATCCTGTGCATAAATGTCACCCTCGTCATCATGGCCATTTTGTTCCTGAGCCCCTTGAGCAAGCACTAGACTGGCTGGAAAGAGAAGATGATGCAGACATGCATGAATCTTATTCATATGATATTTTCTCAAGTTCTCAGATTTGTGATTTTATTCAATTGATTGCTTTACATAACATTACAGATGTCACAATTACAATAATAACAATTTACCAATCTGTAGTTAACTGATGCAGTTGCTGAGAATGTTTGTGAAGGAAGAAAAATGCCAGATGCTTGAGCTTAGGGGAAAAGGAGATTCAGTTTCTTAGATATTAGAATCAGGCTGATGAAACAGGAAAAAAAATATCTGAAAAGTTGCTTCAGTAGAAATATTCTAATAGATGTTAACTACACTGTTTATTTCACAAGTTGTAATACTCCATTCTTAGGCTTCAAAGTTGGAGAGTTTGGGTCTTTTAATTTGTAAATCTCAAACATGTGCACTTATAAAATCATTTGATCTCTTTTGTTGGGATGGGAGGAATGGGAGGCAAAATTTTATCTTCAATTTTGCCTTTCACTATCACTTCCATTGCAGTTATATTGATATTTCCCTTAAGAACAACCTTGATTCTGGCTGTCTGCTCTTCATCCTCTACATCTATCAGCTCCTAGCTTATTTTAGCTTCTTGTTCTTTCCTTTGTATTCAGTGAGTGTTATTCAAGTTGATCCCCAATATCAGTGGTTCCCTTCAAGTGTCAATTTGGTACCTACAAAATATATTTTAATTCATTGATGACAGTTTGTTTTGTGTTTTGTTTTGTTTGTTTTGTAAACCCTCTTTATTTGTTTTATACATTATTTCATCTCTGAAGTCAATTTATTTTATTGTGATTACGTGTTCCTTTATGGTATTCAGGTTGCCAAAATGTTATCTTGTAATAACTTCCCAGAGTCGATTTTCTGTTGCTCTTCAGTGTTATGCTTGTTTTCCTAGCACTTCAGCATTATCATAGAAATCCTAAGGGTGTTTTTGAGGGTCTTTTCTCTATTGCTCTTTTCAACAATAAATGAAGCCAAAGTTACGAAGACCCACTGGGCGACAGAAACAGAATATATGAATCATTTTTGGCTAAGAATATCATCCACTGGAGTATTGTAATAACATTTTTTCAGAAGGTAAGCTGCATGCCTAAAGTTCTATGTCTATTGCTTCTAGGGAATTTTTAGAATCATAAAACTCAGATGTGCAAAAACCAAACTTTCTTTTGATTTTTTTATTAACTGAATGACACTTAGCCTCCATTTTGTTTTTATTAAAGACAGAACTTTTAATCTTGCCAGTTCTCATTAAACGCAATCTGTACTGCACAAACAGAATGTTAATTCTGTTAATTCAGGAATATTTGCTCCCTCTTTTCTTTTTTTCCTTTCTCTCCAAGGTAGAGAGTACTTAGATATAATTAAGGCTACAAAGAAAAGTTAATATCTATTTACGGCAATTTTCTTCCCTAGTTAGCCTTCACCAAGATATATTATCCATACTGGCCTTTAATGATCAACATCTTTCCCCTCTGCCATCTGCTGCTGATATCCATGGTACTGTCTTGCTCCCCGTTTGCTAGAACAATATAGTTCACTTCATATATTCTTCATCCCAGCTCCAAGGCATATTCAATGCAACATGTACTTTCTCAGCCTTCCTCTAGATAATTTTCGAGGGACATAGAATTCATTCAGATGCTCATCCACATGGCTCTGAGCACATGAAGAGCAGGCAGTTCTTCCTAGAGCTGCCCTGTATCCATTCTTACTCCATTATTACTGGGGAGTTCTGAATTAACTTCCTGCTCCTAACAGTAGAGATAAAAGGTAGAACACAGGATATCCCTGCTTTCCAATTCTCTAGCCTACTTAAAGGTTTCCATCAATCCCAGCCCAGACTTTGGACTCAAGAGGTAGAAAGGCAAAATAACTTCCAGATGCCCACATGTGAACATTCTTGTTTTCCTTTCCCAAATTTCAAACTCTTGTAGACAATAAAGGACTTTTCTCTCTTCTGCACCATGAAAGGGGAAAATATGTATAGTAGGGAGAATCAGAAATTGACTCCTTATCTACTCACTTTCTAGTACATACATTTTTTTTCCCTTCGAGTTTTGTCTTAGGATAGTAAAAGCTTCTGTTTTTATATTGATTTACTTTGGAAAATCAAATTATTTTTCTTTTTCTTATATTTTAAGACCATTTTTTCTAGTTTTTTTAAATTCATTCAGAAATTTTTTTTTACTAGAATTTTCAATGCCCTTCCTTTTCAGAGGCAATTTAAAGGTGCTTAATGCAATAAAGACCAGATGTTTCACTGGGTATGTGGGTGAGTAGATGAATAAGAAACTATGTGTGTGTGAAAAATTAGGAGAAATAGCTCCAAATTTTATATCAATTCCCAAATATTCCTTTCATAGGCTTTATTATGAGGTGGAAATAGACTTCTGCATCCTTGCCTGGTTTTCTGACATGAATTAATGTACCACATGGAATTAAAATCTTCTGGATTCCTTAGACTCTTATCTACCCCAACCTAGCCTAGCCCTCTTTACTTGAATAAAAGAGGTAGGAAAAAAAAATATTGAAAGAACAGCCTTCTGACCACTTCAAAATCAAGATAAATGAATGCTTTTCTTTCTTTCTTTCTTTCCTTCCTTCTTTCTTTCTTTCTTTCTTTCTTTCTTTCTTTCTTTCTTTCTTTCTTTCTTTCTTTCTTTCTTTCTTTCTTT